>JAPMOB010227341.1:40000-60435 GCA_029875015.1 Lepomis gibbosus
TGTTTCTCACGTTCTTTCTTTCTGGCTCTGTCTGCCTTTGTCTCCTACAGTGTCTCCCTCTTTCTCTCCCAAGGGATAAATACCCTCCCAGTCTTCAGCTCACTGATGCCTGTGTGGAGTAATTAGAATTAAAGTATTAGAGTTAAAAAGGAGGATTTGAGTCTGATTATGATGAAGGAAAAAACTATAATCCAAATACTCCCTCATGGGTTTTTATAACATTTCAGTGCAATCCACTCTTTCAAATACACAAAGCTAAGCAGACCAAACACTATGTGCTGTGAACATGTGTGTGATTGTTTGCTTTAGCTGTGTGTAAACATGCATGGTTTTATAGGTGTGCCTGTATTGTGTTGTGTGGCTGTGTGCACGGGTGGATGTAAGTGAAAGGGGCCTCATCTATCTGCCTTTCTCTTCACGTTGAGGCCGACTTTTCCTCCCGATTAAAAATGAATGTCCTCCCTTCTGCTCTCTGTCACTTTTCCCCGCTTCTGTCGCTTTTCTTGCTCCTGCTCTCTCTCTCTTTTTTTCAACATTATCCCTTCTATAGCCTCTCTATTTTCTCCAAGCCATCTCTATATATCACACACACATATACACACACACGCACACACACACACATGCACACACAACCTGACACGTTCCTCCCTCCTCGCTCTTCCTGGCTCTCTCCTCCCATCTCATTCTCTACGACCCCCCTCTCATTCTGAACATATTTCATCAAAGGTCTCCTCACAGGTAACACTCACCCTGATCTCATTAACTGCTGCTAAGCACAGAAGACTTGAAAGAACACACTGTCTCAAACACGCACACACACACACACACACACACACACAGACACACACTGCTTGAATAATCCTAACAGCAGCATAGGACAAGAGAATCAAAGACAGGAACCTTCCAGAAGGCTCATGTATAATTCTTAAACTGAGGATAGTTATAACAAACTAATGATTTCAGGCTACTGCACGAGCACTGAGATAGGCTTTTATATTGCCTGTGTGTGTGTGTGTGTGTGTGTGTGTGTATACCCCCTCACTCAGTCTCTGTCCTGTTAGCAGCTGTATTAACCTGGGGTCTCTCTGCACTCCTGATCACTGTAACCCCATTAACTCCCATTAAGTCTCATTACCACCCTCGTGAGGATCGTTACCACTTGCTTTATCTCATTTCCTAAAAAACACACTATGCATTCTATGGATGTCTGCTTGGTGCAACACAATTTTAGTCAGTTCTTGCTAGTCGTTATGTGCTTTATTGGAGGCGGGTCTATTTGTCAATCGTGGTTTACCAGTCAACGACTGATAGTAATTGAGCAATCCACTGCCCCCAAAAGACAAAAAAGGCAGCCCACGCTGCCAGAGAAACAGTTTTTTAAGGCCCGAATGGTTGTGTCAAAAAAATACCAGAGATGGGGCATGAGAGTGCTTGACACACAGTCAACTATAATTATACACGACTGTCAGTTTGAAGTATTCAGCAACATGTGGTCATGGGGATGAATTATATATTCACTACAGTCAGGGCTTCTGTTCCAGAGTGGGATTTGAGGTTGTAGGGGCTGAGAGGGAGTGGGATCTTGAGTAAAATGGAGAGAAAAAAAAACACGGAAAAAGGAGTGAATGGAGTGATTAAAGAATAGAAGGGAGGGCATATTAGATTAGACATGGAGGAAATGAAGTTTTACTTTTACAGCTCACTGAAGTCTGTTATGTCCCCAGGTGCATGGAATATGCATGCCAGGCACTGCTGATTCATAGAAAGTGGTTTGGGATTTTTCCTTCACATATTTTATTCACATATTTTTCATTAAAATTTTAGTTTTCAGAATGCATTCAATAGTTTTAGTTAATATTTTCTTTCTAGTCATTGGAGGTAACAGATGGCTCACTAAAGCATGGTGATTTCCGTGCAATGTACTGGGCACAGAATGCTGCTTCCGGTTTATTTAGTTTCAGTTCTTGTATTAGAGTGTTTGGCAAGATTTGTTTTTTTGCGAAATATGCAACTAATTACAAAGCTCTGGGAATTTCAGAAACTGTCATAAGTGTTTTTAACATGTATTGTGTAATACAAAGAGTAAGTCATACATATAAGGAACAAAGTCTGCAAAGCTAATTCAGGCAAACAAGTTGAGTCGAGTTGCGCTGGCAGACATGTGACACACTGTACTCGCTGCAATAGCCTCTCCCTCCTTCCTTTGTAATATGTCAGTGTATTTGAGCTGTCAAAGGCCCTGGTTACACTCCTGGTCTGCCAGGGCATCTGCTTTATAGCTCAGTTTGCAACTAGTGCTGCCACTGTCACTGCTGCTGCACTCATGCATTTCAGCAACATATGGTTTCACATGATAGATATTCCTCTCAGGGGCTTTTAGGTGTCTAGTAGTGTAATGGTCATATGGTAGTTTACACATAGACGATCCCACAAAATATACTGTAGCTGATGTCCAGCTCTGTATCCAATGTGGCTTTTGGATTTGAAAGCCACATTATTTAACTGTAATCTAATCTACATTTTAGTTATTATTCATTAAGACTTATACTTATATCTTGTTAATCAGGAATTAACAAGATTTGAACTAGAGTTTTTAAGATGTGTGTGTAGCTTGACCAAATGACCAAACAACCCAACAGTTGCCATCATATTCTTTTGCTAAGTGTTACTAAATCCTTATAGGTACACAGAAGTATGATACATCACCTTCTCCTGACTGAGACCTGGCCACTATGAAAAAAAAATAAAAATAAAAAAATAAAAAAACGTACAGAAATCTCTCATGGGAAATAACTGGATCACATAACCAGCTCACATAACTTAGAGGAAGAAGCTGAAGAAGCTTAATGCGAAAATACATTTTTGGTGGCTTTAAAATGTATCTTTGCAGAGAGTGATGAGGTCAAAGCCTCAAACTATTAATTCTGCAGATACTCTGTGCATACGCTAGTGTACAAATATTCACTGAGTTTATGTGAGAATTCTGACATTCAGCAAAGAGAGCCAGAAATTCTCCCTTAAAATGTTTTAACCCAACATAAAACAAATACAAAAGTTAAAACATTTTACAGGAGTTTCTTGAATAATGTAACGGGTTTTTTAAACAGGTTTATGCTTTGGACACCAGTTTTAATTATTTCAGCTTCAGTTTCTGAAAAATCATGTTTTGTCCATTATTTTGGCAGTTTCAGAGTACTGGTCTAAATATTTCCATATCACATAATCTTTAGCTTATGGCTAAGTGGCTATAGTTGTTGTAAATGATAATATTTTGTAGTGATTATTCAACCTGGAAAGCTCTGGGCCCATCTAAACTGTAAAAGTGCTCCAACTGCTGGGAAACTCAATGGGACTTTAACTTCCAGAATCAGCTGCACTTAAAATAGCTCTCTCCACTTCTACACTCTATGTGGGGAATTATGTGATTTCACCAAAATGTATGTGCTAATAAAAATGATAACCTGCCCAACAAAACTAACAGATATCAGTCAAGTCTAATCTGTACCCACCCACACAGTCCTGAGAAGAGGTCTAATCAGCAACATAAACTGTGTGGGTGGACTATGGGTGTGTAAGGGCTTTAATGTTCTATGTTTTAACACATCATTTTACTTTTTGGGGACACAATGGACAGTGTCAACAGTGTAAACACAAGTGGACCCAATTTCCAGAGTCTCAATTCATCAGAGCCCCTGTAATATTGCATACATCAGTGTTGCCACAGAACTACTGCTCATTCATTCAGTCAGGTTTTATAACCACTGTGATTAGAGTCCCTATAAAGCTGAGATCATGTCCTGATGCTGCCCTGAAAAGAGATACAACGAGAGACAGGAAGATGTGTGTTTCTGAGGAAAAGAGAAGGTGAAGTGAGGTGCCAGTGTGTGTGTGTGTGTGTGCGTGAGTGTGTGTGGAGTGAAGTGTGTTACAAGGAAAGATTGGATTTGACCCATTAACTTTACAGGCCACTCATTGAGCACCAGTGCAATAGGGGTCAGTAGGGAGATTTCTCTGTAAATCTCTACAACGATCTCGATGATAGACCGGAGGGAGGGAGAGAGAGAGACAGAGAGAGAGCACATCTTGCAACACTGTTCCTGACGCTGTCCAAAGCTAAGGATAAGTTTAGTTAAGGATAGCATCTGCCAACTAGCCAACTGGACTTTCTTCTTACTCATTTAAACACTGTACAAAAGAAGGGCTTTCACAACATAGCCATTTTCAGCAAATTATGAGAGTATATGTGGGTTGTTTTTTAATCAGGACCTCTCACATTTATGCCTTAAGAAAAGCTACTTTTAAATTTGGCCCCCTGGCTGTGTCGGGTCATGGCCTGCGAACCCAAAACATAACCTCAAAAAGATAGCTCATATGAGGACACTCTGTGCCTCCAGGAATACACAAACATCAGATGTGTCGTGTAGAGGAGGTGAAGCGAAAAGAAGGAAAAGTCACTGTACCAAACATCGCCCTCCGACCAGGATGCTTTCTCACTCTCCCTTTTTGCCCTGCGGCACAGCAGCTTCTTGGCTTGGTTACACTTCAGATCCAACTACCTCTACCTACCAAACCCCTGCAGTCAGTACAAACATTATCTAGCAGGCCTTCTAACATACCCGCCCCCTCTCTATACCACCCCCCTCTTTTCTTTTGACATTGTTTGGGGAAAAAACCCTCACACTGGGCCAGAGGCCTAACGGGCCCTCATTCTCACATTTCATACTCTTGGATGTAACTGTAACTTAAACATAGATGAACTGTTGTCCTTTCAATGTAAATGGTATTCTTTTCAACACAACACAGATTCCAGTAAAGTTCAAAATAACTCAAGTGATAATTTCAAGCAAATAAACACAACAAGTGCATGTATATCCAAGATGGTCCCGAGAAGCAGACTCCTCAAACTCTAATTCTACTCTATTTTAATTCTAAATTATGGCCTTTGCCTTTGATACCGCCTGCTAGCAACACTGTTCAACTGGCCATTTGTCTGTGTGTGTGTGTGTGTGTGTGTGTGTGTGTGTGTGTGTGTGTGTGTGTGTATGCAAAATGTGTAGTGTGTTTGTCTTTGTGAAGTCTGTGTGTTCTTAAAAAAAGTGAAGGCCGCAGCCTGAGAGCAAAATTAAGCAAGAAGACTGCACCCTAAAATTTCAGGGTAATTGACCAATAAACATCTGAAACCTTATCATCTTAAACATCTTTAACATTACCTTAGTATTTAGTACTTATCACATTAGGTATATGGTATATTAAAACATCATGGCCAAATGCTAAATAAAATATCTTCAACAACATCAAATCACACTCTGCAACAACTCTTTCCACTGTAGCTTATTAATCATTTATCCCCTTGACCATGCTCTCCACTGAATAATTGCTACAGTTTTTCATGTATCTGATAATCCATTATCTGGGGATACTCTGCTCTGATAACCCCATCACTGTAGAAAACCTACATCACTTATTCTTCCCTTCTTCTCAGCTCTCTAAGGTCTAAACTCATGGTCACCACTATACATATATTAAAGCTGCTTCAAAAATAACACAGAACCGAGCACTTTACCAAACACAAAATATTGCATTCAAAAATCTATCATTTTCATTATATAGCACAATGATCTAGAAAGCAGGATGTTACTGTATCAGTGAACCTCATTTCATGCACTAGAATTCATTAGCATAGACTTGTGGCTCTAATGCACCCTGCGTTTTGCTTAGACAATCAGATATTGCACAGTGTAAAGCCAATCATGGTAATGGCTGTGGCCTGGGAATACCGGATGGTCCAATCATCACCCGTGCCTGAGAGTGCCTTTTTCCTCACTCGACATTTGATATGTGATTGCAGCTTCCATTCAGTTTTGTTTTGATCAACAGAAAACCAGACACACTGTTTGAGGCTTGATTGTTTAGTGTGTTGGTCATGAGTACTTGACTGCAGCTCTTGTGCTTGCTGAGCTCGAGCTCTGTTCTTTAGTGCCTGGGCTGTTTCTGGTTAATCTTTGAGCTTTGCTTCATGGGGCAAGGATCTCTGAGTCAGTTATGACTGACCCCTCAGCATGTAAAAAAAACAAACAAAAAAACACCCTACACCACAGTGCATAAATAACACTGACCTGCTAGAATTACATTAAACTTTAACACTTTTTCTATAAGCTATTATTTTGTTTGCTTTTCTTCTTATTTACTGATATGAATTTTCCTTTGTTTATCAAGCCAGACCATGCATCTCATGATCATCCCTTTACTTTAGGCCTTCAGATCTTGTGGGAGGAAGAGTAAGCAAGTAATTGTTTACGTAATAGCAGATTAGTTGCTGTTAAGGTCTCAGGCTAATTACTGCCCAGAAAACCACATCAGCGACAAATTTCATTACATTATCTTGTGTGTGTGTGTGTGTGTGTGTTTGTGTGTGTGTGTGTGTGTGTGTGTGTGTGTGTACTGGTAAAATACCATCATAATTGTTATAGATGTAAACACACACTTGCACAAAGACATACTGGCCAGTTAGTAAGGCAGCAGAGCAGAGGGAGTAATTACAGTTTAGGACAGGTCACTGGGCCTGCGGTTCACCTCACCCTGAACACTGTAACTATTCTGAACCTCTGGGAAAATAGGATGGGCTGCACTCAGCGGCCATCTTCAGTTACGAGGCTAAGAACATTAATTACTCATAGGGGTAACACAAGAGTGCAGATTAGATTGTAATTGGCGGGTTTGCCTGCTCACATGAATCAGCGAGTGTCTCTACTGACCACCGTATCAGTGACTGATTATAAGGATTGGGTTCTTTCACTCCAAGTGTATAGCAAATGACCTGCTGCTGTGGTATTTGTTTTGCACACATGTCAAAGTAATTATGCACTTGGTAGGGCATGTGGATGTTATGATCATATAATGGGAGATTATGCAGAGAAAGGGAGGAGGGGAGTGGAACATTCCAGCACATTGTGTTTTCGTACCGTGACCTAGACTCAGTCCAGATAGAGTGTTCTTGTCTGCCCTGTCAAAGTTTTACACTGCACTTACTGTTTTAAGATTTAATAATGTTTTTTACCCCTTTGATTTTATTCTGTGTAAATACTCTCTCTCTTTTCTTTGAGCAGCTGACATAAGATTATCTACAATTAAAACAATCTGTCACACATTGTGCTTTTAAATTTGCATTTCCTTTATGTCCTCAAATTACTGAAGACTTTCACTGGCTGTCATCCTCAAGGGGTGTTAATAATAGTTAGTACTTGTTGTCATAGCAGGGATTTGGTAAAACCAGAAAAACCTCAGTATTTTGGCAGACTGTAATGAACTGAGTGTTTTTGTTTTCCAGTGTTGCATAATCTTTTACAGATGATCTGCTGGTTTCCCAGAAGAAGGCAATATTGAAATGTTGCCGGACTATTTCCCAGCCCAACAGAAAACACACACAGACAGAGTGACAGAGTTTGTGCAAAGATCCATGCCTCCTACCTTTTGCCATGGAGTTTCCCAGTTTAGATTTCACCCCGGGCCATGGGAGGGGAAGGGCCAATACAAAAACTGACTCACTGAAAAATTTGGCAGTCTAGAGAGCAATGAGTTAGAAGAGCAGACACATGGTATTGAGGGGCAGACAGCTGATTTGCCGACAGAAGCACCGAGAGAGCCGTTACTTGAAGAATATTACTTTGTTACATCTGCTTTGAATCTGGAAACATTCCTCATATTTCAGTACAGCTGTCTAGCTTTGACAGAAAACCTGGTGGAGTGTTTTGTTCACAGGAGATATCTTCACTGTTTGTGTCAGATTGTAGCTGACAGACGGAGCAGCATGTCAAAAGAGGTGAAGTCAGAGAGTGTGTCGCTGTGTCCTCTGGGCACAGCAGCTGCCCCTGAGCCGGAGTCACTGTGTATCTTTGGGACGGGGGACTTTGGGCGCTCTCTGGGCCAGCGATTGCTCCAGTCTGGCTACAGGGTGGTGTACGGCAGCCGCAGACCTCACAGCTGTGGCCCCTTGCCTCAGGGAGCTCAGGTACAGCAACAAGCTGCAAGCTGCTTGACGTCTTCTCAAACTGAACTTTTTTTTGCAGCTTTGTTTGATCATTAATGTTGTTGTAATTGACAGCTGATACTGCAGAACGTATGCTGCATGATGGTCCTGCACATTCTAAAGTGAGAAATAATGTGTGCATATGTTCCTGCACATTATGCTGCATTTTGTCTTCATCTTTCTTGCAACATGTGCTTAACAATACTGAACTATCACTGAACATGCTGAGCTAGATGTTGGTGAGCTGTGTTTGTGTGTGATGTGCAGGTGATGAGCCATGTGGCAGCAGCCCAGTCAGCCAGTGTGGTCATTCTTTGTATTCACAGAGAACACTATGACTTCCTGGAGACAATTGCACCTCAACTCAAGGGAAAGGTACATTCTTACACAGTCAAATGCTGTAGTGGAACAAGTTTGTTGCTTGATTTCTCTTTTCATCCACTGCGCTGATTTTACTGATTGGAAGGTTCTGGTGGATGTCAGCAACAACCTCAAGAAGAATCTATACCCAGAGGCCAATGCTGAGTACCTGCATAAGTAAGAGTAAACCAGGCAATAATGTAATTATCTTAAATACTAGACCATGTGGTTTGTAATAGCAACATTTTTTTTTGTCCAGGCTGATCCCTGGAGCTCATGTGGTGAAAGCTTTGAACACCTTGTCTGCCTGGGTGCTGCAAAATGGACCCTCAGATGCAAGTAGACAGGTACTGAATATGTCTGTTTGTGATGTTCCGTATCAGATTTGATAAAAGAGGATCTTTTGGTTGGCAAAGTGTATTTGAGGCTTGCTAAAATTTAAAAAATACCAGATTGGGGTTTCTTCTTCTGCTATTTAGGGATGCATCTTATTTTTATATTGGTGACATTTTGGAATGAATCTATTCAGTACTGGTTGTCAAAGCCACTGCAGAGCTACAAACATTTCACAGTTCTCTGATGTGTTCACACAGTGGGGTGTTGACCAACAAGGTAAAAATAATAGTTAATAATAGCCTCTGTCAGTAAAGAAATCATTTCAGTCCAAATTATATTATTAACTCATTTTGAAGTTTTGATCAAACCAAATCTAAGTAAAAGAAGCCAAACCTAAGGAGTCTGCCTTACGTCTTTGCTGTGAATGCCATCTCTGATGTATCCTTGAATCAATTAACTCCACAGACTCTCTTAGATCTAAGCTTCCCATCATGTGCTTTGCTCTCTCACTCTGTACTGCAAATCTGCAGCATATGTGGGTTTTTCTGCTTCGTTTTGATCTGGTTGTGTAATCCCAGAGGACTGTAAAAACCACACAGGAGAGAGCGTGTGTGTTGTTGGGGGGCATATGTTTATGTATTGGGGTGTGTCAGTGTATTTGGAGCACAATCAGCAATATCACATAGGTGTTGACTGAGCATTGTTATTAGTTTTACCTGCTTTCTTCAACTATATTTAGCATTTTATACAGGATGCCTCAGAATCTCCATGTACTTTTATGTTTAGTCCTCTGGAGTCAAAACCATCCTTTCATCATGGAATGTCCAAATACATAAACATGAATGCATGCATACAAAATAAAACATATACTCTACTTTTTCATGCTCCAGGTATACTTGTGTGGAAACAGTGTTGTGGCAAAGCAGACAGTAACAGAGATGGCCACCAAACTGGGGTTCACTGTTCTGGACCGGGGGTCACTGAGTACAGCTAGAGAGCTGGAGGACTTCCCCCTGCAGCTGTTCCCAGAGTGGAGGCTGCCCCTACACTTGGCCATCGGCCTCTGTGCCTTCTTTTTTGTCTATGTGGTGATTACAGATGTTGTCTATGCATATGTTAAAAATGGGAAAGACATCTCCTTCAGAATCATGGTGTCCCTGGCCAACAAGGTAAAGACTATTTAGGGTCTTGTAAATTAGCATCAAACCAAATTCAGATTCAAGTTAAATAAGATTCAAGTTAAATAAATAATTTATTTTAAGTTAAATTAATCATTTATTTAACTTGAATCTGTTGAACCCTAACAGTAACCTCTGTGTGTATCCCCCATCTTTCAGGTGTTTCCCATTGTGTCTCTCATCATGTTGTCTCTGTGTTACCTGCCCGGTGTCATAGCTGCCTTCCTTCAGCTTTACAGAGGGACCAAGTACAGGTTAGAAATCAAAACCAGATGGACTGATATTTAGTGCCTGGAAGGAGGTGTACAATTTCTAATATAATTTGAATGTTGCACCTTAATGGTTTAAATTACGTCAAATGACATTAAATAATCTAATAATAAATAGTAATTTTATTATTTATTAATTCATAATATAATTGAACATGTGTTAAATTCACGTCAGGGCCCCAAATTACCATCATCATGCTTCTGTGATCTGCACCAAATGTTCAGCATCCAAGAGCATAGACACATATTGCAGATAACGAAAGTACAGCTTTAAGCCTTTTCTCTGCATGTGTGATCATGTTTAAGGCAAAGGTGTATGTGTGTCATCTGTGTCTGATAATGGTGCTAAATTAAAAGGAGTTAGCATGCAATAACTCTGTTTCTGTGTGGAGCATAACATTACTAACATCAATTTAGCGGTGGCTGAGCACAATAATAACCTCAACTTAGCCATGAAATGACCACAACAATAAAATCTCAATGAAAGCGTAACACTGTTACACTGTTAAGCTATTTAATGCCCAGGTACATTACCAGTCTGTAAAGAAAGAAAAGTTGCTTTGGCATGCTAGTTGTTAGCTGGCAGGTGCGTCATGGAATTGCCAGGTGAGGAAGAATTGTGGTTCAGCGGCAGTCTTTTGGTGTGTCATGTAGGCCTGTGGCTAACAATGATTTTAGTACAGAAAGCTTGTATAAATTATTTCATTGATTAATTGATGCATCGTTAAAGAACAACAAATGCACGTGTACATTTACAGCTGAAGATTGCGGCTTACTTTGGCTAGCATTCAACTCAACAATCAATCATGATTTCAGTTAAGTTGCTGTTACTGTTACCTTGTCTGTGGTCCGCTGGCATAACACCGGGTGCTTTCTGATCAGGAGCCGTCGTGCTGTTGTTGTAACGTTAGGTGACATAAGTTTCTTTTTATGGTGGACAAACTGTAACATTACAGAGTTGTTGTTTAATTTTAGCTTGAAAAAATCCCATACTTTGGAAACTTTCTTCTTCATCCCTCGCTATTTTCTCTATCTTCCTCTATTTTGCAGACAGCGGCATCATCATCCCCTCTTGTTCACACGGCATAAGCTCAATGTGCGACAGTAATAAATGCAAAACATTGTGTTACATAGTTATGTGGATTAAATGAAGCCTTGATGGAAAGAATTTGCATCGATGCATTTTAGTAATCGAATTAATCAATTTAATCGATGAATCTTTTCAGCACTAGTGTCATGTTTTGATTGTGCAGTTAAAGGACCTATCGTCGCTCCATCAGTTCACCTTAGCTACTTTGTTGCTTTTCTTAGTGTGACGTTAGCTAGCAGACTTTGCTGCTGGCTATCTGAGCTTGTTTGCAGGGATCTTGGGCAGGCACTTGTGCCGCTTAAGAGACAGACTTTGGTTCTGCTGCATGTCTGCTCAAAGCAGAACATGCTGGAAGACAGCTGTGGCTGGAAGACAGCTGTGACTATCTGCAGAAAACTGTGGTCCAGAGAAAACAGAGCGAGCATAAGTCGTGCTGGAGGTTTTGTTAAGGTCATAGGTCACTAGCCAAACGTATTTGGAAGCTGGGTCCATGGGCTCAGTACACACTTATGTGTAACTTCCTGGAGGATTGTGAGAAACTGAGTTCAATGGCTCACATTATAAAAGTTCAGTTCCGATCACAAATGCACTTCATCTGTGAAGTCCTTGCAGTCCCAACGCACCATACAAGTAAAATGTGTTTGTTTCAGACGTTTCCCAGACTGGCTGGATCGCTGGATGCTGTGCAGGAAACAGCTGGGACTGATAGCACTTGGCTTTGCTTCTCTACATGTGCTCTACACTCTCATCATCCCAATAAGGTATGTAACAGGTTCATACATCATCATACTCCCTATTTCAATATATCAACATGTCTCATCACATTGGTGTTGTTAATTTCAACCAAAACAAATAATGACAACTTTGAATTTGAAAGTAATAAAAACTGTAACTTTATTTTAAAAAACAGTCAGTTCATAAGAAGCATCTTGCAAAAACAGCCCTGCAACTATTCCTACCATTTTTTAGGATGTTTTATTAGACTGCATTACTTTATGCTAGGTGTAACTAAAAACCTGTTATCTGAGTAACCTGGCAAATAGTAGGGTAATATATGGCATAAAAATAGTCAGACCTCATGAAAGATAACAGCATATGTAACCATGAAATTCAGAGCCTTCAGTTTCTTACAGGGTTTCCTGTTAATAGAAAAGAATTAAGATAAAAAGTCATGATTTCTGACCCCTAAAATGTATTTTTGCTTGATAAGCTTGAGAAGGCGGCAAAAGAGTAGAAAGAAAAAAAGACATTTGGCAAGAGCTGTTGACAGAAAGACAAAAAAATGGACAGATGTCATCAAAAAGATGGAAAGAGTCTTGGAAAGAGTGTTTTTTGCAGTATGTAGCTAAGTGGTTGCTAAAGTGTTTGGAATGGTTGGAAGGATTTTGACTTGCAGTATGGTTGGGCATATGTGAATTTGCCTGATAATTTTTCTGTAAAAGGTTTTGTCATTTGCGTCCCCAGATATTATGTGAGATTCAGGCTTGCTGCTAACACCATCTCACAGGTAAGACAGCCATGCATCTTGATAATTAGTGTGTTTCATGAATTCAAAGCTTTGTGTTTGTTTGCAAAAGATACAATAACAACCATAAAATCAGATCATTTTTGAGTATTCTGTACTGCTTTCAGAAACTGTTAAAACACCTCACTCTGTCTTGTTTACTGTCACTTTTAGATCAAGGAGAACCGAACATCAGAATTTGACACTGACGTGGCCTGGCGTAGTGACTCTTACTTATCAATGGGGATTCTAGGATTTGGCTTCTATATTGTGTTGGGAATAACCTCTCTTCCTTCTGTCAGCAATGCTCTCAGCTGGAGAGAGTTCAGCTTCATACAGGTGGATACTGGCATGTGTGTGTGAGTCATATGATATGTGAATATCTGGATGTATCAGAATGTGTGAACTCCAGAGTTTCCACACATTCACTGTGACACAATACGGACACAGAATACAGACCTCTTCTTTGGCTGTGTAGGTTGCCGTGCAGCACATCACAATGTGGCTGAATCTTGTTTACTGTTAACTGAAGGAATGAGACCATGGGGTTTTATTAGTTTCCTGTGGTGCTGGCCCTGTGGTCTCCCAAGCAATCTGTCCAACAGCTTTTCCCTTATTTGGATATTGGTGTCTGTGCCTTTGTATGTGTTTTTAGAGGAATTATTAAATAACAGAGTTTGTAGTTATTGCATTGATCATCTCACAAATTAAGAAGGTGCATGTGTGCATACTCTCTACTTAGATTTGCATGTAAATGTTGTGATGCAAAAGATAGCAAAGGCTTCACACCTTTTGTAGCCAACTGATTTGGCACTCTTAGTTCACAGAAAGGAAACTGAATGGTAGACAAGCACATTGCAGGTCATTTTAGAGCCATTTCTGTGATATTTCATGAGCCAGCTTCTGATAAAATGAATACAAACAACCATTTGGACATTTAATTTGGGACAACTGATTATCTCACCTCGACAATGTGGCCTTGAAAAGCTGCAAATGACACCCAGATTGATGATTCAGTTAACACAGAGATACATGCTCACAATATTAAATAGGTTCAGTTGATACCCACTTACAAAGTGCCTGCTGGACATATTTTAAAGTGTGTTTCTGTGTATTGCCACTAAAGTATTGCACCTGTTTATGCTCTGGGCTGCTGAGGTTCTGTTAGTGTGGAAATTTACAGAGAAGCTACTGGACCTTTAAGGAATGTGGATACTGGCAGAACAAACTATTTGCTACAATCTTCACATAATGTCCATTAGCCAAGATTCAAGCTCAAGATTATTCTGTGTGCTTCCGCCCAGACAGAAAATAGTTGAATGCGCCAGATAGCTGTTTCCAACTTCCTGTTTGGAGTAATGTATTGGAAGTTTGTTAGTGATTTTTTCATACCCTTGCTAAATATTCCACTGCGATTACTTGAGCAAACACAAATGTTTACCTTTTTTCCCACTTTGACCAATTGAATATAAAATCGGCCTCACCACAGGGAACAAACTCATTCATAAATGTAACTGGGTCATGTCAAGCTCATTTTCTCATTCCACACCCCTCCCCTTTACTCAAGCCCAAATTAGAGCAGTGCTTTAAATGTTAAGTTATTCATCAAATGTAATTTGGGGGGCATACATTATCCTTGGCCACAGTCTTTAGGTCTTGTTCATGTGTGTGAAATGGATCCACGTGCCTCTAAATTTGCAAGTGTGCATGTGTGTGTATGTGTGTGCACATTCTCTATATACAGTAATTAAATTATCATTACATACATCTGTGCGCACAATGTAGATGAGTGTGTTGGCATGCGTGTAGGTCAAAATGTTGTCTCTGTAAAGGTCAGGCTATAACATTCCACCTTACTGAGCCTCTTGCACAGAGAATAGCTCTGTGTTTAATAGTGTAACTATTTGAATCTGTGAGCGTGCATGGGTACTCAGTGAGTGTCTTGTTTTTCTCTCTTCCAGTCCAAGCTGGGATACATGACACTATTCTTCTGTACCTTTCACACCTACCTGTATGGCTGGAACAGATTCCTTTTCCCTTCTTCCTACAAATGGTACACTCCTGCGGCCTACATGCTCTGTCTGGTGGTGCCTTCTGTGGTGATAGTGCTCAAGCTGCTGCTCCTCTTGCCATGTGTGGACCACAGGCTTGTCCGCATTCGACAGGGCTGGGAGAGGACTGATCCAGAGGAAGACAGCAACAAATCACTACTAAAATAGGACTATCACAATTACAGACACAAAATCACTGGTATACACAGAAAATGCAGACACAAAGACACCCCAGTGACTTGTCTTCCAAGAGCTCTATCAACAGGTGCCCCTGGCTTATTGTTTTGGATGTCATAGATCCAAGACTATATAATTACACCTACTTTTCTGCTCTATAATGTCAACAAAGTTTTCAGTTAAACAAATACCTTGGACCTACATAGATAATCATCAGACATATGCATTAATGCAGCCATACTGCATTTTAACATTACTTTGCTTCTCTAAGGTCTTTTCTTCCACTAGATTTTAATTCTTGGTATATTCATTTTCATCCAATATTATCACAGACGCTAACTCTGAGATCAATGACTTTGCTCTAGTTCCGTTAACAACATCAGCAACAGTAACAACAGTGACTCTAATTTTTATACCTTAGAAATAACCTTTATCTACGGTATATGACAGCTTATGTTTATTGGAGTATTTCAGTTATTGGATTTAGTTCTCAATGTTTTTTTTCCTGTTCTTCCTTATTAATGTTCCTATATGTCAAGTGTAACCACCACTCTGAAATGCTTTTCAAAATAAACACAAACGTGACTGAACAGCATTGTCTTGTCTCTCTTTCACCCTCCCATATATATCTTATCCTGTCTGGAAGCTCAGTCAAACTCAGGGAGTTTTTCCCTGCTGAGTTGAATGTGCTCTGTCTAGTCGTCTCGGTCTGATCCCTCTCCAGGGTTCATCCCTCCGGCTGATCTGACGCCGTTCTCCAGGAAACATTCGCTCTGAGTTACAGGCTTCTCCCCAGTCATTACTGGTTCTCATCACATCAGTGAAGTGAGGAGCACGCAGACTCCTGAAGTCGGCTGCAGAGCGAATATAATATTTGGTTGTGACAGAACAGATAGGCCCTTGATGTTGTGCTGCAGCAAGTCAGTTTAGTTGATCGTGAAGGGAGTGAAGAAAGCAGGGAACAGATAACTGGTAGTTGTTAGTGACACATGATCAAGCATTAATCTATAAACATTGACAAGCCGGCATATACAAATGCAGTAGGTTGTCACATGCATGACTGCATTCAAACCCCCCCCCCACTCACAAACACACACATCTGTAGTACAGGAAGATGAATGAAGGAAAGAAAGAGAAAGCAGAGGAAAAACATCTAAATGATCTAAAGAATGATTATGCTACATTCTTTATATCATGTTTAGAATTATCCCACTTAAGGAAATGCCTTGACAGATAACCAGCTGCTATAAATTGTGAGCTCTTAAATTGGAAAGGCATGAATAAAGAAACACTATAAATACAGTAGACTTGTCCATGTTTGCCATTTGTCATATGCTGCAAACACAGCCTCTTTTATGTGAACACACTCATGGGCATGGCTAGATTGGAAAAACCTGGTTTGTCTTATTGAGTTGATAATCAGCTGCTTAGTGTGACTGTGGCTGTGGCTTAGTGAAGCCAGATAATGAAACGATATCCTGGGTATGTTTAACTTGGTTGGTAGTAGAGGACCCAGGAGTGCAGTCCTCTGACACATAGAGCAATTGTAAGTCGCTTTGGATGAAAGCATCAGTTAAATTAATAATTTTTTTAAAGATCTTTTTCTTGTTTTACAAATGAAATTTGTTAGAATTGTTACTTTAACTTCCAGGAAAGCTTTTAGTGCAACTCCTGTCTTTTTTTTGTCATCTCAAGTCTACAGCGAATACATTGTGGCTGATGGATTGTCAACAATTTTTACATCAATTTTTGTCCGTCCATCGTCAACCGCTTATCCTGCGTACATGGTCGCGGGTCAATTTTGACAAATGCAAATATGATAAATAATGATGAATAATAACCACCAAGGATTACAAAAGTACTGTAGTGACAACTTTACACTTCTTTTGCCACTATTGCAGGAAATAAAGTTTTGTGCTTTCCAAAATTGTATAATCTAGTGAGGCAAGCAGGCAGATGTAAGATGAAAAAATATTTTTTATAAATAAAAATCAATTTGACCAAAAAAGACATCTCCAGGCAGAGTCTGGAGATGTCAGAGGCAGAGTGTTCTATGAAACTTACTTACACACAGGTAACAACATCGAAATTCCCTATTGGTACGCGTGACACGACGGTCAGAAAACTGTTGCTCCATGTCCTGCTTGTCTGACCTTTTACACAGCACATGCCAATGGGTGCTCTCACACAATTTAGTTACTACACTTATCTGCATTTTACAACACTTGAATAGCTCTGAGTTAACAGGACAAACTAATGCAGCACAGCTACACATATTAATTCGCAACATACACACTAATGACATCCGTCTGAGACAGATATGAAAGTTTACTAAGTGATAAACACATAAAGGAAAATTAACATGACTTATGAATATGAAATTATCCAAAAGGTTAAACATATTTTCTTAACAACTCTAACAAATACATACAATCTTTAAACATCCATTCTGTTGAATCAACAGAAATTATGAGAACAGTTTTCACAAACCAGAGAGATAGACATTAATTAGAAAGCGGCGACTTCCATTATGTCAAATATGGTAGCTTGGTCAATGGCCATACTCTTCAAATTATAATGCTGTAGTCAGTGTTGTGCATGTTCACACTTCACAAAAGCTGGCTCAAAGTTCAGTTCACACAGATTAAAATGAAGTATTTCACGTTCATCGTTCACAATGTTGAATTTTGAATTAAGTTCACAGTCCCAAAAATTGAAGTAGTTAACGTCCATTCCTAACGCTATACAAAATGCTGTCAGTTTGACTTGGCTGGAGGAACTTTGCGCCTGTTGGCTTGTGGTCTTACCCTTTGTTAATATTATCTTGTGATCATTTTTCACTCAGCAAAGAAAGAAATGTCACTTTTTCAGGACACTGTATTTTAAAGGTGTAAAAATCCAAATAACCTTACAGATGTTTATTGTAAAGTCTATTAATAATGCCTTACATGCTTGTTTAATGAATGAACAATTAACAAATATGCACCTGTGGAATGGTTGGAATGGAAGCGTGCAGGCGTGCGGCAATTAAGGTCACAGTTAAAACTTAGAACACTGAAGAGACCTCTCAGAGTCTATTGAATGTGAAAAACTCAAAAGAAAGATAACCAGGGTCCCTGCTCATCTGCGTGAATGTGCCTTAGGCATGCTGCAAGGAGGCATGAGGTCTGCCAATGTTGTCACAGCAATAAATTGCAATGTCTGAACTGTGAGATGCCTAAGAAAGCACTACAAGGAAACAGGAAGGACAGCAGATTGTCCTCGCAGTGGCAGACCACAGGGCCACACCAGATACTGATTGTTGCTTTTGATTTTGCTTTGTTCAGGGACACATTTTTCCATTTCTATTACTCACATGTCTGTGAAACTTTATTCAGTTTATGTCGTAGTTGTTGAATTTTTTATGTTCATACAAATATTTGCAAATGCTAAGTTCAGTTCAAGTTTTTGGTGAGGATATATTTCCCAAGACTGGTCAGATTCTTCATCCCGTGTGAGTGTTAACTCTCATGGCAGTTCACATTCAGTTATTAGCTGCACATGGACACGTTCATTTCACAGTTCACCAGAAACATGAGCACATTCATACATAACACTGGCTGAAGGAACCGCTCTAATGTAATTCAGAATTCAGAATTAATTTCCATTGTTTTTAGGTTAAAAAAAGTTTTAAGTCAGTTTTGTTACCAAAACAAAGTACAATATAACATTTATGATAATGTAATCTAATTATCTTTATGCTTTTATTATAACTAAAATTAAAATTGTTTTGTTTAACATTTATTTGCTTGACTTAACACAGTCAAAACAACAATGCTCATCCCTTTTTTAACCAGAAGAAAATTATTTACATATTAACTTGTGCAAAACAAAGACAGTCTTTGTATGGGAATTGTGATTGACTGGGAGCAGGCCTTAAATGTGTGCCATTCAGACTGCAAGAATCAGTATTTCATATTTTGCTGTATGTTCCTGAAATTCTCTACAAGGACTTTCACCAAATATGTATGGACAAAACTTTTAAATTATGCTAATTAGTCAAGTTCTAAAGTCATTTCCCTCAAAATATCTTTTTGTATTAGTAGTATAATTCATTCACTCATTATGAAAATTACAAGAACATTTGATTTCAAATTGATGTCTCTTTTACTTTTAGATCTGATCTGAAAATGTTTACCTTTCCACAAGAAATCAACATAGCTTGTGTGGAACTTATTACATCAAGACAGGATTTCAGTGCTGAAATTGTATGTCTCAGGTAAATTAAAAGTTTAAAATGAATTAAAGATCCAACTGTAACTGTTAACTGTAATTTATTTTCAATGCCTACAGGTCCATTGCAGAACTAAGTAGAGGCCACAGTCTTTTTTCTCTGGCCACACCTTCTGTTGACAGTGACTTCCTGATCTTCTGGCAGGCTGTAAAAGATGACATGAAAGTCTTTAGCAGAAACAATACCACAGCATTTGTAGGGCTGGACAACAAACTTTTAAAACAAAACTATCAATATCAAAGTCAAATATCAGGATTTCTGTCATTTTATGTCCAATACCATTAGTATTAGATATAATTAAATTATGTCAATATTTTGTGTTTTGTCTTGTTCTCTATTACGAATGAGCATCTTACCAGGTTTTTCTAGGAAACCAGCAATTTCAATGCAAAAACGATAAATTGCACTGTGTGCTGCCTTATCTGAAAAGACACAACCTCAGTACACTAACCTTGGTGCAAGCATGTTTGCCAGGAAAACACCAAACAAGCGCAAGTAAACAAGGAAATACACTACCGCTCAATGAAAATGACTACTACAAAAGTCCTTCGTCTGGCTTTGAGATGGCACAAAAATACCCTTAAAATCTTAAGGTTGTGGACCAAACAGGCACTCAGTGTCAATGGTCATGTCAATTTTGTTGACCATGAAGTGAATGAAAAAAAACACGGAAGCAAGGACTAACACATTGCATAGCTGATATGATAGGTGTTAGTAACAAATGATCAACATTATCTCAGTGTACAAATGTATAGTTGTCTATGAAGATTCTCAGTCATCCAGGTCATAGTTATCCAATGAAGGTTAAAGTCAAGTGCAAGTGGACTTGGTTGAAAGATACTGGAAGACGTTTCGTCCCTCATCCAAGGAACTTCTTCAGTTCTGACTGACTGGAAGGGAAACTCTGCTATTTAACCTCAGTGGGGTCGTTTGCCAGGATCGTCGCTGGTGCTGCTGGTTCGTTAGTGTTCCTGGTTGCTGTAACGACAGTCGTTACAGTTGTTAGGAATACTCGAGGCCAAGCCTGAACGACCATCGTTGGTATCTTCACCTGAAACCAATAGGTTACGTTTGTTGAATTTCCTGGGAAGTTACAATGCTGTCCTTTCATCACTTCCCAGGAAACTCAACAAACGTAACCTATTGGTTTCAGGTGAAGATACCAACGATG
>JAPMOB010227354.1:0-63135 GCA_029875015.1 Lepomis gibbosus
GTTTCATTCAGTTAGGTCAGTTTGTTCAGTTCATAGCCCGTTTTGTTTGTTGTTTTGGGTATAGTTATGTTTTGTTGACCCCTTTTATAGGCCTAGATAAGTTTTGTGAATTATATTGTTTAATCTTGTTTTGAGGGTAAATAAAAAACCCTGTTTTTCAAAAAAAGCTCCTGTTCTCCTCTTGCTTAACTGCTTGGTCCCTGACAAGGGTAAAGGTTAAAAGGAAACCACGCTTCATTTCACTATGGTCACAGAGAGGTTGAGACTCTCTGCAGCATAAATTGTGGGAGGCAAAGTCGTCTCAAATAAACAGTGATGATAAAGTAAACAAAAACAACGCCAAAGCCATATCCTCTTCCATTCTTCTCTTGACTGGGTTCCCACCAAACCTCTTCGCCCCACAACATCAGCCCTAGAATCGATAGAAGCGGTAGTTGCCATGGTAACCAGCTCTGTGGCATGTCTGTATGCACGCAGAAATGTAGGGTGGGGTGTGTCGCGTCATGTCTGCCACCTTAGGCACAGAGAGACAGAGACCGAAAGGGGGGAGGAGGTGTGGAAATCTGCACACATCAACATCATAACTGTTGGTTTCCCTCCATTTCTAGAGGTTATGTTGTTCAAGCTCCCCTGTGATGCGAGCGACTACTGGATCAATGAGGCGAGTCAAATATGCATGGCTGAGCATTGGACGTCCAACTACTATCTCTTCCTATTCCTCTTCCTCTGAGAGCCACTGCCAGAGCCCGACCGATAGATACATCTGCACAAGCCGCCGGCCAAGATGGCTGCCATGCGCAGCTTTGTGGTTCCCTGCTGGTGAGGGCCTTTTTGCAGTCAATAAGCCAGTTGATCGAATTCATTAGCATTACAAAGGGCTTTCTTTTAAGTCTGCACACCCCTATTCATGGTGGTGAAGAGGGCTGTGCACCTGATTCTCCTTGTAATGAGGTGCTTGGCAATGCAAATGTTCTGTTTAAGCCAGACTAAAGCAGACATATAAAATCAAATTTACATCTTTGCTTAGCAATCACTTTTGAGCAGTGCTGCATTTGCGATACATTACGCTGTTTTTCTGTGTTTTGTTTTTTTTTAAACTGCATTGTGACTATAAACAATCCACATTTGGGCTAACTTATTATAAAACCTATTTTATGACTGTGCTTCATAAGATGACATTGCATTAGGTAATGAGTTATTTGGGCCATTAGCAGTGCAGAACTACAACAAATGTGTTATCACTAATGTCTCACAAAACCATAGGAAACACACAGGAAACAGCCTGCACTCTTGTTTTTGTGATTGTGTATGCATGAATTGTTGTGAAACTGAGGAGCCCAGGGAAATTACATATTCATCACACTGATATGCTCAAGTAATCTGTTCAAGGTGATCATAAAGATAACTTTTCTCCCCCCCTGAAGCAAAAAGAACCCTGAGACATGTTTCTGATCTTTCTCTCTTGCTCCAGTCCTCCTCTCTTTTCTCCCTTGCTTTCTACTTGTGATGCTCATCAGTTGGCTCGCCGTGAGAGAGACAATAGAGGCTTTTAGCGGGATTTGAGAGCTCATCCTGTGTCAGAGCATGAAAAATGGGCAACCACACAAATAGAGGCATTGACTAGCTCAGAGGAAAAAAGTGTGTGAAGAGGAGAAGAAGCACCATGTTAAACGTGACAGAAATAAGTAGTAGTAGAAGTTTCCTAAAATTAAACATTGTTCACAAGTTAGGTGCGACTCAAGTCCGAGTCTCAAACTTGAGTCCCCATCTCTGGTGTTCACACTAAGGTAAAATATATATTTTATGTAAAACAAAGTGTTTTACATAAAATACATAAAATATATATTTTACCTATTCACCTTCTTCATGAAAGTTAACTAAGAAAAGTGATACTGCTTTCATGTCTGTATGCTAAATATGTAGCTATAGCCAGCAGCCAGTTAGCTTAACTTAGCACAAAGACTGGAAATAAAGGGAAACAGCGAGATTGGCCTTGTCTACAGGTAAAAAAAATCCAATTAAGAGCATCTTTAAATCTTTCTATTTCACACGTTATATCTTTTTTGTTTGATTCATACAAAAACTTGTTAAACACAAGGCTAACTGTTTCCACGTTTCCAGATAGCCTATGTTAAACTAAGCTAACAGGCTGCTGGCTCCACCTTGATGTTTAGCGGGCAGACATGAAAGTGATATCATTCTTCTCATTTAAATCTCAGCAAGAAAGCGACTAAGCAATTTTCCCAAAATGTCAAACTATTAATTTATGTATGATAGTAAATGATTGGAAGAAAAGAAAACATTTTCAGCACTTGGCATTTACAGATCATTTTCTACAACAATAACAAACCTCTTCCAGTGAGTTGAAGAGACGAGCTAGAGATGTTACACGATTATCAGCATGCGTCAGCGAATTAAGATATACACATATCTTGACAATCAGAGGTTAAACTTTTCAAGAAAAGTTTGTATTTTATTTACAATAATTTTTATTCACTTTGAAGGAAGGTTTTTAAATATGTTTTGGTGGTCAGAAAAGTAAAGCTCAAAATAAAGAAAATCTCATTTGTTTTTAAGAGCATTGCTCCATAACTCACAATCTATACCTGACTAGAGGTCTAATCAGCCAGGTCCTGTGTGGGTGTGCAGAGCCTTTCATTTGCAAAGTAATGAGTAGGCTACAAATGAATGAATGTAGTGAAGTAAAAAGTACATTGTCCTCTGAAATGTAAATAACTAGAGGTATAATGTAGCATAAAATGGTAATACTCAAGTAAAATACAAGTACCTCAAAACTGTCTTCAAGTGCAATGCATGAATGACTGTACTTAGTTACTTTACATCACTGTATGAATGAGTGGCGATCTTGTGATCAGCCTGGGCAGAAGTCTCTCTGCTGAGGCCTGGATGCCCTGCTGTGAAAACATCTCTTTCTTCTGCTGATCAAACGGGAAACATCCCTTTGAAATCTGACGACCTTAATGTATAGACCTCGTCACAATGAGGACCTGAACTCAGACATCCCACATCAGAGAGCAATGAGGAATTCCACAGCTATGATTGAGCTGTGCGTGCCCTGGGTGGTGAGATGGAGGTTAAAAACATGTTTCAAGCATGTTGTTCTCCTTCTTGACTCAGTTTGGGAGAATGTATGGAGCAGTGGTGGTTGGTTAGGATGGGGTGGGGGGATGGGGGGGGGTGCAGATTTTGAACCCTTGAGGAAAGCTCAGCCCACTGAATGGATGGAGATCATTCTCTGGGTGGCGTATGCATGCCTCACATACCACGGCTCTGACATGTTTGTGTGAGAGTGTGTATGTGTGGTGGGGGTCGTTGTGTGTACCAGCGAATTGGTGGAAACAACGACAACAAGGCGTAAAGAGAGAGAGACAGACACATGGACCCATAAAGGGGCGCCTCAGAGGAATACTGGACTTTAATAAGAGGAAATCATAAATTCCACTTAATGAAGTCCTACAACGATGACAAGCAGACAGAGTGCTGTTTTGTTAGCATGGGCTCATCTGGTGGATAAATGAGGGCCTTGTTGATGGGAAAGAGGGGATAATTTGGTTAAGGTTGCCAGAATTAAGAGTAACGGCTTGAAAATGCGGTAGCTGGCATATATAAATGCATGTGTGACCCTGTCTCATGACTGGCCAGTCTGTGGAAGCGGTCCACTGGTTCTCATAACTCGGCTTAAAACATATGACCCCTGACCTCGCTGGATCACAAGAGGAACCCATCCGCTTTGGGCTCCCAGAAAATGCCGTGTCATTGCTGCGATCGTGGGATTCGCAGACCATTTTGGCCAAGAGACCTCATTACCGGCTGACAGGCTGATTCACTGTCTCCCTGTCTGTGTCGGTGAACAAAGAAGCCCCAGTGCCATCGCAAGTGCAAAGCTGGCTGTGTCTTATGTAACCAGTTTGCTCTTAGAAAGCCAGGCCTGTGACAAAAATGAATTTCTCATCGCTCATTCAAATAGTGTTTTCCGCACAGGAAGATCTGATCATCAAGGTCGTCCGAGGATTTTATTAGAGCTAAGAAGTCACTCAAATAGTGATAGTGATGCTAAACTGGAACAAAAGTTGACATTATTTTCATATAAAGTGTGGGCAAAGGTGAAACTATGAGGGAAGTCTGGAAATCAGCTTGGAATTATCATTTCAGTGGTCCCCCCCAAACATTTTGACCCATTATAGCTAAACCCTTCTTAAAGGTGCATCTTGAAGCTGTGAGCAATTCAGCCATAAAATGACATTCCCAGATTAGCGGATTTGAATAGTTCTTTGTGATCTGAAGAGACAAACTATTTAGTAGTTCACAAGAAAAAAAGCCATGAAATTTTGTTGCGGAAATATTTTTTATTTCCCTTGAGGGGTCTTGAGGGAGCCTTTTTGAAGTTAAATAGTTAAGGAACCAATGGTCTGATAATTAAACATCTCTGTGGTGTGGCTGTTGTCCTCACCGATATATTTAAAACGTCCACATTTATTGTATTGTTTGTCCATTCTGCTTTCATTATATAACCCATATACAAAATAAATACAATTTATAGATGTTATTTAAATGGCATTTTCATATAGTGATGAGTATTATGAAACTTTATCAGAAGAAAAAACTCATCACCTGTGGGATCCCAGTGTGTAGCAACAAGTGCTGAGCTCGCAAAGTTTAACAGTTTTAAATGGCCAAAATCTTCCAGACATGTGAAACAGTGGAAAAAAGTCTTGCTGATCATTCAGTTGAGTGGCCGACTGTTGCAGTGACAGGGGGGTGAAGGAGACCCATCCCCCGCCTGCAGATTGGACAAAGCTCGGCTGTCACGCCTATGGGAGGAGACTCTGGTTGGTTTTGAGGCGCGGTTGAAATACTCACAGTCTCACCACCGACATCCCTTAATTTGAGCTCAGCCGCCGTGGGGTCCACACAGATATAGAAGGGGGATCTTCTCGTAGCCAAACCTACCTAAGGAGAAGAAGATCCGGGTCGGATTTTTCACCTCTTTGGCAAGATCCTACCCATCCCAGAGGTGGATTTTTAAAATCTCGAACACTCCTCGAGGTTTTTCTTTTCGATTTTCTTTTTTTTGTTCACAACACCTAAAGGAAAGAAAAAATGGGAGCCCAGTTGTCCAAGGGTGGAGTAGCTGTTGAGGGGAAAGCCGCCGCTGACCCTGCTGCTGCCAAAGCCAACGGCCAGGTGAGTGAAGTAGGCCTGACATGCCGAGCATCGCAGGGGAGCCACATGGCACCCAACGCCCACTGGCACCATCACGGAGGGGCTGAGGGCTGCGATGGGAGCCTGACTGTTGCTCTTTCATACTCTGCACCTAGAGCAGAGATAGTCCTCTGTTAACCACATGGCTGTAGGCAAAATTTAGTTTTAATGATTTAAAAATACAAAACAGGTCGTCTGAATGCGGGGGACCTCCAGCAGAGCAGCCGTCGAGTGGCACATGCTCGTCCCCGCGCAGCGCGCTCCAGAGCTGCCTTTTGTTAATTCCGTCTGCGGAGTCCCACAGGGACAAATTAGGCGCAAATCGTTTGCAATAAAGACGGAGTCCGGTCGAAATTTGTATTTCGACGGTGTTTTCTCTCATGAGTTTGTTGTAGTCGGCTGGATGGATGGTGGTGGGGGTCGATCGATCTCACGTCGAACAAAAGATGCCAGGCAAACGGTGCAAAGGATGCAAATGCGATGTGCTCCACTTCAGGCGCCAGTTCAAACCCCCAACCACCCCCCACATATAGCAGGACTTAAAGACAGCGTTTGTGGAAATTGTGGTGCGCTGTGTCGACCGATGCCTCACTCCGCTGTGATGTTAATTGCCGATTGTTGAGAGAATTAAGAGTGGCTTGCCTGAGCCTGACCCCAGATCAGAAGATATATTATTATGTGATGCACCTTCATGCATGTTGATGAACCTGGGTCTGACCGACTAACTGGCTATCCCTTGTATGTCCCTTTATGGTTGAGTGCAGTGGCTTCACTGATATGGCTCCTAAACTGAACGTGTCTTTGTGTGTGTCATGGCTGTGTGTTTGCTGTATTCTGGCCACAGTGAGCCCGTGCAGAGGACAGTGGTAGATGTTAACTGCAACTCTTGCATGAGCAGAAACCAGGCTTCACGGGGATTCCTTTGTTCCCCAATTTGTTGGCTGTGTTGACGTTAGACGCAGCACTACTGCCCCCGTGTGTCTGCTTAAAGTCATGCAAACAGCTGTTGAATCCCCCCTCTGAACCACTGTCAGGGCAAGCAGCTTTCCTCAAGTATAACATGGATTAACTATTGGAGTAAATAGGCTAATGCTAATCTGTTACATGCCAGACCTCTTTAGATTTATTTGGAATATTAGTACACATTTCATCTACAGTTTATCCATCTGTATATTTGAGCCACTTTCTGTTTCCAAAGGCAATGTGTCTATTTTGACCCAGTTTGATTATTTTAATCTGTGACTAATTAATTCTCGTCTCTGCAGGAAAACGGCCATGTTAAAACCAATGGCGATGTGTCAGCCAAGCCCGATGGGGAAGTGGCAGCTGCTGATGGGAATGGAACAGCCGAACCAGCCAAGGACGGCGAAACCAGCGCTGGGGATGCTATTGAGCCCGCTCCTGCGGCTGAGGGCGAGGCTGTCAAAGCAGAGGGCGAGGCCGCCAAGGATGGCAAGAAGAAGAAGAAGTTCTCCCTGAAGAACTCCTTCAAGTTCAAGGGCATCTCACTGAAAAAGAGCAAGAAGGGCAGCGAGGAGGCCAAAGAGGAGGCCACCTCTCCCACAACAGAGGACAAGCCCGAGGAGAACGGCCACGCGGCCAAGGAAACCAAAGACGAGACACCGGCCGCTGCTGAGGCCAAAGAAGGTGAGGCCACTGATGCTGCACCTGCACCCGAAGGAGAGGCCAAGGCGGCCGCGGAGGAGGCCCCACCAACAGAGACCGCCCCGGCCGAGGAGGCCGCCCCTGCCGAGGACACAACACCTGCAGCCTCTGAGGGCGAGGCCAAGGCAGAGTGACTGCACCCCGCCAAGGCACATGAACTGATTTTCCAAAATTAAAGTATATAAATATATATATGAGAGACTCGTGCCACGTTCTTAAAGTTATAAACAAAACTACAAAAGAAGACAAAGGATATATCACGTTTGCTGATTCAACCACCAGTTCACTGCCTTTTATTAGTTCTTCGACAGACGGAATCTCACCGGGCCCTCTCATGATGATAAGTGTCGGCTTGTGTCGCCCCCTCATGGTACACAGAGACTGGCGCGTGGCGAAGGTAATGGATTGGATGTGGAGCGAATCAGGAATACTGACTTATTTTCCCAATTCATGGAGAAGCATCCTTTTTTAACAGTGTGGCAGCCCTATAACATTTTATTTTTCTTTCTCATCTTTTTTTGGGATATAAGAATTGTCACCGGAGCGGGGCAGACCATCTCCTTCACTCGAAATGACTGTTATATGGACACATAAACCTTTCAAACGATCTTATTCATTTTTAGAATTCTACATTCCTTTGTTTTACCCCCAAATTTCAAGTATTTTGTCATGTATAGAAAAGTGAAAATCGAGGAGGGGAGGTGGAAAAAGAGCTATGTCTTTGTTTGTGCATTTTGATTCTTTTTCTGGCTAAAACCACATTCAAGCTTCTTGAGTATTGCAGTGTTCACATTTCAGAGTTTATGATGCAGGGGTTGGGATTGTGTACAAAATGTGAGCTTTTTATCTGCAAACTGTCTCTGTAAATATGTTTTGGCCAATATTTTTGGTTCTCTTTTATTTTGCTATCGTTTGAAGATGTTAATGGTTTTATTGTAACTTTTAATAAGGGTAAATAAATGTTCGATCCCCTCTGTCTGTGTTTCGCCTTGTGATTCACACCTCATTCACACAATGATAAAGTAGGTAAGAGTGGTTTTAAACTAGTTTCCATTCGTCATGCGTACACCAAAACAATCACTTATGTAAGATGGAGCTTTATTTATCTCAAGGGAAGTTGTTGTGCATCAGTTGCAGAACAAAGTAGGAAGGAATACAGATATAAAAGTGCACACTGTTGCTGGCTGCTGTTCGATGGCATATGAACTTTTCTTATATAAATGACTGGATTGAACAACTCATACTGGCTTCAGACAAAAAGTTAGAAGCAACTGATTTATATTTAATGTGAGGTATTAACCGAGTTAATATAAGGTCACACCTGCACAAATATTGTGTCCCAAACATATTAAATAAATTTTAAAATAATATTTACATTTTTGCTCTGTACCCTTCAGATATAAATTAAATTACCCTAGTCTTTCAGCACGTTAGTGGCACACCACATTCCATTTCAATACATATATTTCTTGTATATGTGAGAAATAGACCGATTGATTACCAGAATCCAAACGATGCATTTTGTGCACATGGAGCTGGGGGCGTGTCTCTAGCAGGGTTCGGCCCTGGGTACGACATAGGATTTCTTACATAATTATAAATTAATCATGGCAACATTTTTGACATATGGTCATCAGATGCTGGAGTAAGTCCCACTTAAATCATTAATTTATTATGAGATGGTTAAAAAAAACTAATAGTTATCTGTTTCCCTATGGCGGATACACGTGCTTGACACCCTGTTGCTTTTTGGCTAACAGTAAACATGCTAACACCTAATTTGCAGGTGATAAACCAGCCAGGGTTTTTTAAAGCAACGGTTTTACTGCCTTTTAATGACGTGTGGAAATGGATACACGTTGTTGTGCAACACATTAAGGTAAGAGCAGCGACGTCAACTGAAATATTAATCGGACAAATACTGAAATACAACTACTGTACTCGTACTGTACCATAGACTGTCTAAATAACTACCCTCATAATGTGGGGTGATTTAATGTGAGGCACAGACGAGGTGGCCGAGTGGTTAAGGCGATGGACTGCTAATCCATTGTGCTCTGCACGCGTGGGTTCGAATCCCATCCTCGTCGCAGCGGATATTTTCACGTACAAGGCAAATGGGTGTAATGTGAACTACGACCGCAAAGTAATTGCGCAGCATTAAACCTTACGGTGATCTTGAGTGCAATTAGGTGAATGAAACCTAAACGTTACAATAAATCAGTATGCCCGCACTGATTTCTATTTATTAAAAAAACGTTTTGCGTTGTTTTGGTATGATACAAAGCCCAGTTAGTGTTCAAATCCTGGGGAATGGGTGAAAAGCGGTGAAAAGCCATATTTTGGGGTTTTTCAAGAAGCATTTGAAGGCAGCAGTGTAAGGTTTTGTGCCTGCTAATGTCATGCAATATCAATGCATATGTTGACGAGCTTTGTTCACAACCAACCGACTCTGACTCAAGTGATTTTCCACGTCAGGGCTGAACGTGTGGTTATAATTATTTGTTGAAAAGTTGCAGTGTCTAAATCGTGTCTTTCAAAAACAATCCCTCATGTCCAGAGATATATCGTCAGATAGACAGAAAGTGTGGGTTAAACTTGGAGAATGCTGCTCTCTAGTGGTAACTGAATCTATTTTAGTCCAATATTTAGAATATTCCAACTCTAGCAGCATTTTAATATGCCTATACTGAGTCTGGACATCTGAAAAGAAATGCTGCATTTAACCAACAGACACAGTAGGAAAGTAAAGCTTTAAATAATAAAATGAATGTTGGCAGGATTCCATTTGCTTCAGTATTAGATTTTTTTGTTTATTTATTTATTTAACCTTTATTCAACCAAGTGAGATTAACATTAAAATCTCTTGCAGGCCAAGACACAATAACTGAATTGAATACATTAGAGTACAGGTACAGAGTTCATGAAATGCATCTAACTATAAGTGCAGTTGTGCTCACAATTTAGGTCTTCAGTTGATTTACAATATACAGATATTATACACGTATATGTGAACATATATTAACAACATATAGAGGAGAGATAAGTGGGGAGAGTTAGAATTAAGTAAGCAGATACAGGTTGGTTATATGTGCAGTATGAAACTGTGTGGGGATTTAGTTTGTGCAAAAATATGAATAGTGCAGTATGAGTGCAAGTGTGCTGCTAGGGTGAAGGTCTGAGGCAGCTGCCGCTCCTGTTCCTGTAATGTTTGCCTGATGGAAGGAGTGTGAAACAACGGTGGGAGGTAGCCTTGATGATGTTTCTTGTCTTGTCCTGGCATCGCTTGTCATAAGTTATCTTAATGATGGATAACTGGGTGCTCCATTGGGCAGTTTTCACCAGCTGCTGGAGTGCTTAATGACCTGATGGGTAACAGTTGCCATACCACACTGAGGCAGTTTGTAAGTATGCTCTCAATGGTACAGCGGTAAAAAGTCTGCCTGGATCCTGGCACACAGGTAAGAGAAAAGGGAGTACAGAACAAGGCTCAGCATGCAGCCTTGTGGCACACAGGGGTTCAGGGGTGATGGTGGAGGAGGAGAATTTGTCTAACTTAACAAACTTGGGTCTGTTTGTAAGAAAGTCCAGTTGCAGAGGAATGTGCTGATACCAAGTCGGCTGAGCTTGGAGATCAGCTTGGAGGGGATACGGTGTTAAATGATGAACTGAAGTCAATGAACAACATCCTGACTTAGAGAGGGCGTCCTCTGTTGACCTATTGCAGGGATAGGCAAACTGGTGTGGGTCCAATGTAGCAGGAAGATAGGATCTGCAATTTGAAAGAACCAGTCTCTCTAAGCACTTGGCAATGATGAGGTTGAGTCCAACAGGATGGAAGTCATTAAGGGCTAAAGCAGTGGAGTGCTTCAGTACTGGCACGATGGGGGCGGTTGTGAAACTAGTGCGGATAGCTGCCTGGGTCAGCGACAGATTTATAATGTCCGTAAAGGAGCCAGTCGCCTTGCGTGCATTCACCTTGCACAGGGCAAACATCTGAGGTGGAGAGTGTGAGAGGCAGTTCACCAGGTGGGATATCCACTTTGAGGGTGAACTCCTTGTTTCCTCTGTCAAAGCGAGCATAGAAATGGTTAAGCTCGTCAGGGAGGGAGGCAGAGTGCTGGGTGAAGTCTGTGATGGTCTGTATATGCCTTGCCACATACACCCAAGCTCCTACTGTGCATGCTGACTCACTGTCACTGTTGATGTTATTAGTAATACTTGTGCCTTTCCTCTGAAAATCAAAATGTCTGCTTTGAAGCATTTTTGAATTAATTTCTAGAGTATTAAAAATGATAGACAGCATACTCTAGTCTACATAAAAGACAACCTAAATTTGCTCGCCGGCATGTGCTGCTAAATTTAAGCCTTTACTTTTTCAAGTGAGCCTGTCACTGATATTAAGCAGAGGCGCAGCATCATACTGTAAATACAAAATCTGTAAATCTGTGGGGGAGACCTTGGAGAAGGGACCTTTCTGCCAATAATTTTTACAAGTAATTAAATATAGCAATACGTGGGTCAATATAAATATAATGTCTTAAAACTGGACCACATTATGACATTTCACTTGGCTCGTAGTCAAGTCCGCTCTGTGTCTGCAGATTAAGCCAGAGATGGGAGTACAAATGCCCTCGTCCTATAACATCACTTTTAGCTCAGTCTGTACAGCAAGACTACAGCTTCTTTACTCACAATGGATGAGGAAAAGGCAATGACTTTAAATGTCAAATTAAAATTTTAATTCTGATCACTGAGGCAGCTTAACAGGACATGCTAAGGAATGAGCTGGTGGTCAAATATAGCAGAAATGAGCCGCTTAAGAGTTAAACCCTGATGGATAACGTGTAATGTGGGGAATCGGCTCATCAAAGCAGGGTGCATTTTGGTCCTGTTATTAGAAGAAACATGAACCCACAGGATACCAGTCATACAATTAATAAAGCTATTAACAGTGTTGAAGTAACAGAGTACCGTAATTTATAATGCTTACACAAAGGTCATGAAATGCGATATCCAAAATAATACTACTTGTCCTCTTCTTTAACAGTGTCCTACAACATACAACAGTAAGTGTCGGAGAGCCTTGCAGAGGAGGGTCATGAATGTTTCATGTTCACCTGGATCACATGACTACGATACACAGGATCCGCCCTTTTTCCCCCAAATCTTTTTATTGAGTTATTTGCATACAAAGTTAGTACATTAAATACTTCTGTGACAGAAGAAACTAAGCAAAAGAGCCACCCACCCTCCCACCATGGTCATGGTCACCAAAAAAATAAAATCAACAAATAAATAAATAAATAAATAAGCAAATAAAATCACACAAAGTGCATACGCACAAAGAGTATGGTCTTGACATGCTCATTACGAAGTACAATATGTAAACTTTTATTAAAATTAAATGCTACAACAAGTAATTTTTTACTTAAAATAAAATAGAGGACCTTTCAGTGAGAATTTTAACATCTCCTGTGTCCACCTGTGATGTGTTGAGGGGAGACATGTTTTCATTTAAGAAGAATGCAGTGTCTGGCTGACAGTGGTGAAGGCAGTGACACGCTGTTTTGTAGTGGGCATATTCTGAGTAGGAGGGAGGCTGAACAAAGCAGTCAGGGGGTTGGGGTCTATATTTTTGTTGAGGGCCTCAGTGTCCAGTTAAAATTTTTTCCCCTACTGGCCCTCCGGACTAGTAGGTCACAGTTTTACTGGCCCCCGGGGAAAAAAGAAAAATTGTTATGGTTAATTCATACCAGAAAGAACTGATTGATTTTCTCCTTATAACATTTTAAAGATCTTTATATAATTAAAGAAAACAGAAAGCAGAGTGCTTTTTGCTTCTGCATATTTAAAAAAACAAAGACAGGGAGAGACTTTTTGCACACATGGATTGTGTGCCTCAGTCTCTGTTCCGTCCTCAGTTTGTCAGAAAGTGTCCGATGAGCCTCATCTCTCTCCGAAGGCATATCCAAGACGCCATCGCCAAGAACCTCTACCAGTAGCTCATAAAAAGTAGAAGGATGAGGACCCTCAATGGACTCATGTAGGGCGGTGATTTTGGTTTGGCAGTTTAACATTGCTTTGTATTAGCATAGTATATGATGTTCCCAGAGCTAGGATACACTTGTCCTGTCGGTTGGTGTTGAGCACGAGCGGAGCAAGCTTTTGAACATGGTCTGACACTGTAGCTTGAATGCAGTCTAGCTTTGCTTAGAGTGTAGAGATGTCAAGAAGTCAGTGGAGAGAGCGTTTTGGTGTTCTTCCAGTAGGTTAGCTATGGTTGCCATGTTGAATCTGCTGCTAGCTTCTCCAGCAGGTTCCAATTTGGCGGTTTGTTCGAGTTAGAGTCTTTGGCTTTCTCCCTCCTGTTTAAACCCATCTGGCTCTCGGTCAATGTTGGATCAGTCTTACGATACCTGGGTGGGGTTATTTTGGTGAGCTCATGCTGCTCAGCATATAGGAACCTCTCATTTTCATAGTGGCCCCGTAACGATTTGGTCATGCGCTTGCCGATGAGATATATCATCTCGCAGATACACATGAAGATGCACAGCGCACTGGAAATGACCATGAACAACATGAAGATCTTTTTTTCTGTTGGACGACTAATGAAGCAATCAACGGTGTTTGGGCATGGGTCCAGCGAACACTTGGACAACCTAAAAGAAAAGAGTGGAGCCGATGATTCTCTTCAATTTTCATGTTTTTCTGTAATGCTAAAGATGATTACAATACTGTGCTTTCTTTTGAAAATTAATGATACAAGCATTACCTTGGCAGGTCATATCCATGATATATCCGATGCAGAATGTAAAGAAATGATGTGTCGAATCCAGCTTTAAAAACCAAACTCAGCAGATATGTCCACCACAGCCCCCCTCTCTTCTTGCCAGGGTTGGCATACAGGCGAGAGCCTTTGTGCTGCTCCACATATTTGCTGTCCTTTCCTTCGCGGTATTTAACATGAGCTATCACCATCAGAGATGGGCAGGTGACAAAAATCAGCTGCAGCGCCCACAGACGTATGTGGGAGATGGGGAAGATGTGGTCATAACAGACGTTTTTACAACCAGGCTGGAAACAAAGTAAAGGAATTTTAATGACTAGAATGTCTCAGATGAATAAAATGAGTTGCATTTGTACCAGAGATTTTTTTTAAATAAAGGAACCTAGCAGATTAAGAGACAACACTTAGTTATTTTATATCAGAGCTAATGCAGCTGTCATGAATACAAAACCATACCATGTGCTGCCAGAATTAAATATCAGCTAGAGGATTTGATGAAGGTAATATTGCCCCTGTACTAAGACAAATATCTCAACCAAAAAACAGGAACATTTCAACAGCAGAACATTTTCTTTCCTGCAAGACTATAGACAAAAATAAAGTAAGCATTTTACACTTGATTCTATTAGGATTAGGTCAGAGAACTAGTTCTGTGATGTTCAGAATCTAAAAGAAATCTCTATTACTAAAACGTATACTTTAATAGAGTGCTGATTGCCTACCAGTTACCTTGTGTTCTGTATCTTCTAGTCACATGGGTAATCTTACAAATGTGCTGAAGTCCTTAGAGGTCAGCACATTTCTTTAATAAAGCGGCCTGCACTGAATGCCAAGCTCTTGAAGGGTTAGTGTTTCAATTTTCAAAATTTGGGTGACTCATAAGAGACAATTTAAAAATAAAGGAACAGTCAACATCGAATCACAGCGCTTAAGATATCCATACTTTTAGTCTTTAGTATGGGTCCAAAGTTTCAAAAAACAATGGAACCAACAGTTCCCATAATGCAGCTCAGTAGACCCTACATGCCTGGAAAAAGCCCACGTCTTTTAAAATTTCTCATTTTCTGTTAAAGCGGTCACATCTCTCTGTGTTGCTTTTATCAGTCCGCTAAGCCCCTCTCACCAAACCCACAAGAAGGAGTTGGTTGCTTATGTTGCGTTTCAGACTGCTTTGAACTGGGAAATTTCCACGTTGAAATATCTGACTTCCGACCTCAAGGTGTCTCAGGTGCAAGTGAACGAAAACATGGCTGACCGTGACAAAGTCTTTGTCAAGTGTACACAGAGCTGCACTCTTAGCGCTGCCCTTGGTGTTAATTAAAAGGATGGTCATTTACAGGAAAACAAGCGACATAAATAGCCTATACTGTACGTTACTAGTAGGGATGGGGATTGTTAATTTTTTATTGATATTGATACCCTTATTGAGACTGCTCAATGATCTGATTCTTTATTGATACCACTATCAATACTTTTCTATTATTTGGTAATGGTTAGTTGGTAAGACCAGCCCCAAGGGGCATGAGGTACACCTGCAATGTATGAGGAAAATATTCAATATGCGTTAACATTGAAATTGAGATGTGATAAATAAACAAATATTCATCATCACAATAGTGAGTGAGGTTTAGAAAGAATAAAAACTCAGACATCAGTCAGCATCTTCCTCCTCCTCCTCCTCCGCTGTTATCCACTGTCTGCAGGTACCGTTACCTGGTTGAAGGAGGAGCGGCTGGTTTGTCTCAGCCAGCAGCTCACTTTACAACAGTGTGCCAGATTTTAAGATTACAGACATGTATACACTACAGACAGACAGCTTTCTATTCAGCTTGTTTGTAACATTTAGCTAATGCCAAGCTAACGTTAGCTGTGCTTGTATAAAACACACAGTACGACAGAGTGAGGACAGAGATGGTCATATTAACCCTTTCTACATGTTTACCTTACAGACGGGTGTATTGATAAAGTCTTTTTACTCGCAAAGGTTTTATTGCACGTACTGACAGTAAGGAGCGTAGCTGTCGTCGACTTGAGTAGTTTGGAGCAAACATAACTTCACCGTCTCCACACCGTCTCGAAGCTCTCTGATGGCCACTGTGTGTGTGTAGGAGCCGACAGAGAGCAGCAGAGGCTGCAGCCTGATGATAAACAGTCCCAGGCCTGTTTAATACCACGTTTCGGTGCCATCAATAAAAAACATTTGTTATCTATCTACATCTTATCGCGTTTCAAGTTAACCTCTTAACATTCCAACGGCCCGCCCATGGCCGTCAGGTCCTGGCAGCAGCTTTCGGTATGTGCACACAGCTGATATGTTAACTTCATACTCATATGACACACCGTTTGAAAGATAAAATTCTAGTGATTCGATCAATGCGAACCATTTCAAGATAAAATCACCACAGCGGGTAGAATCAGCGCTTCTGTCAGACCAACCAGTACAAGCAAAATTGACGCGACTCACCTATGAAGCCTCATAGTAATCCACCAATCGATTATATTCCAACAAAAATGGTCTTGTTATGTTGTCAAGGGTCCAGACGATCCAATACAGTAAAAACATTTAGTCCAAAACACATTATTCCATCATTAAATCCCCAGGGACTGCTGCCGCATCGTTTCATATTTGCCGCTGAACTCTAACCTTTCGAGTGACACCAAATCTGATGCAATAAGAGCTCACATGTCTCTTTCACAATTAGCTGTAGTCTGCATGCATTTGTTAGCAAGTATTTTCAAGCAGAAATGAAAAATATATTAGTTTTAGTGTGTTTAAACTGAAATTAATCAATTCCAGTAGCACTTACAATCATTTTGACTTGGGTTAGACACTCCAGAGTGTTATCTTTCAGAGAAGCCCAACATCATGCATATACTCCAAATGGTTGAAGAACTACATTCAATTTACTTTGGATAAGCCTTGAATAGGAGTTTTGCATGAATTTTACAGGAATGTTAAACCAGATTCTACGCTTGAAACATAATGTTACATCATAGGACCCGCCAGTATTGATAAGCTCGGACTAGAAGCTAGAACAGGGTATCAATTCCCATCCCTAGTTACTAGTTAACAGTGTAGCAAACGTTGCAGGCTATACCTCCGCTTTCACATGTTTTGGTGTTATTAACATTTTACTTTTAAATACCTTTTGTGCAGAGAAGATGACTTTCAGAGATTCTTTACTTCAACCAGCTACCTAAAAACATTGGTAATGCTTTTTCTACATCAATTCACAGGCAGAACAGGTTTTTCTTAGCATAGTATGAATTTAAATTGAAATACATGCAAATATACTTTATATTTATGGTAAACTATTTACAATGTGTGCTTCCATGGGAGCTGCCATTGTTGTGGGACGTCATTCACCTGCTACTCTGACATTAAGTGGCGTTCCATGATACTTTTTCTAGTTGGAGTTCTGAGTTGCCTGGAACGCAGCATACTTGTACTACACGCTGGAGTTGGGAAAGGAGAGATAGAATGTTCTTTCATTGCTGGTAATTGTTTCTCAGCCATTGTGTTTGCAAAACGTCTGAAGCCGCAAGCTGAAGACATTGATCTTGACTCAGGTGTGGTGGATTTTTTTTCCCAGAGACTATGTCTCATGTACAACTGTCAGGATGTAGTGACAGTTTCACCTTAATGTGAATTAACGTGTCTCAGTCCTAAATACGTTATCTACTGAACCGTAACCTGAATAAAAGTGTCCCCATCCAAGATTACCCTAGAGACATCATTTGGAGCCGCTCATTGGTTGAGTAGCAATCCTAATAATAATAATATTCATTTGTAAATAAATCCTCCCGTAGAGGAGTTAGGGTACAAAGATTGTCACATTGGTCACAAATGGTGAAACTGATAAACAGTCAGTCCTTAAAAGTACTTCATCATTAAAACTAACATGGTGTTAGTGTGGTGCCTCCTAGTGGCGAACTAATTTCTCCAGTAACCTTTTAAAACCTAATATATAAAGGTACAGAGGTGTTAGGAAACAAAACAAAGTTGCTCCTCTGTCTTACCTGTTCAGTATTACACACAAAGTCTTTGCTCTCATCACCCCAAACGGGCTGTGCTGCCACCACAAACACCAGGACACGGAACACAAATACAATGGACAGCCAGATCCTCCCGAACGCAGTAGAGTATTTATTGACTCCGCTCAACAAGTTCTGCAGTCCTGACCAGTTCATCCCTGCTGCTGCAATGGCCTGGGTGATAGAAACAAGTACACCGTGTAAAAGAGAGGAAGAAAGAAAAGGTTATTTTTCCACATCCATATGACAAGACAAAACAGAACACAACGGGATGTCTTCTAAATGTCTTTTCTATCTTACAATAATAAGGTCAAATTAAGACATGCTATGGTTACAGATCAGCCACATCCTGCCCAATCCAACAGATGTAAGTAACTACACCCAGACCTGGTGTGTCTGGCAGAGCTTGCATGGGCTTGTATGAAATCATATGACACAAGAGAGGTAAGTAGAAACAGTTTCATCTCATGTCTGCAGGTGTTTCTTGATTGTACAGTTACAAACAGCAAATTGACCTGAAAGCCCGCAGACTTTTTTATGTTTCATAAATTGTTATTCGAGATTATTAATGTTATCGGGCCCCTCACTAATGCAATTCCATGCTTCAGTAGTCATAACAAGATATACACAGGCCAGAGAAGATAGTCATGTTACGGTCAGGGTGGAAAATGAATGCCTTTGTCAGCTGGCAGCAGTGGTTAATGGATAAATCAATATGTACCAGCTTTTTATTACTGACATAAAAATGTGGAGATAGAATTTAAATCTCACACTTTTTAAACAAGCCCATATGAAAAGGTGACCCTTTAATTTAAAGGAATTGTTCAACATTTTGGAAAATTCCATTTGCATTCTTGCCAACAGCTCTAGCAAAATATGTAGCTGGAGTCAGCAGCCGGTTAGCTTAGCCTGGCACAAAGACTGGAAACATGGGGAAACATCTAGCCTGTCCAAAGTTAACAAAATGTGCCTATCAGTACCTCTAAAGCTGTAGTTCAGATCTGGTTCGTTGGATCTGTAGTGCAAGTGTTAAAACAACAGTTTGCAGTTTCATGGGACGTGGGTCATGTGCCAGACTATTTTCTGGCTGGGACCACTAACTTCCAGGAGTCTCCTCTGGCTGCCAGGCAACTGCAAAGTGAAACAGTGAATTGACATTTTTACTTTTTGTTTTTGAGCTGTAACTTTTTTGCATTCTTTATGCTAAGGCTGCTGGTTTTAGCCACATATTTGCTGCACTAACACGGCAGTTGTATCAGTCTTCTGATCTAAATCTTCTTCCCAGCAAGAAAGCTATATTTTCCAACTATTCTTTTAAGTTAAAGGTGTTACTGCATCTGCAGCATTTACCATTTCTTTAAACCATAGACCATAAAGAATTAAGACCAACTACATTTACGATTACCACATGTACCTTTCCTGTGACAAAAATAATGATTCCACTGCTCCCCCTCTACCTTAATCCGGATACATGTCTTACAGAAAAGTATGTTTGTAATGCAAAATAGTTCATTATGAGCCTAATTTTTGGGCACTAAAGGTTTACCCACTAACAACCAATGTGCTTTATAACCAGGCAGCAAGGCAGTGTGAAGCTGGGTTTGTGCTGTTGGAATTGTGAACTTCAACAAAGTATTCTGAAGTATAATGAAACCTTTTAAGCCAATGTTAGTGTTATTAGTTACACTTGTGCTTTTCCTTATTGTCAGAGTGAAATTTTGAATGAATACAAAGCAAATTGCTAATACTCTGTTTCAGTGTGACATATGAAATGTCGTCTAACATGTAATTTGTGTAAACTAATACAGTGTATTTGCCGTTGATTTGTTGAATTCCTTTTACAAAGCAGTTGCTACTGAAAATAGCCTTATAAACGTATCACATAGCAAATGCAATAGCTTTTAATGTAGCTGGCCTTTAAGTGCATACACATAACCATAACAGCTTTTTTAAGTTGATGTATGATGTTTACACTTTATCACTGTGCATTTGGATACAGGTGTTGTGTTTTTTAATACAAACTGTCTTTATTTATCTTTATCTTTATCTATTTTGGACACTGTGTGTGTTAATAGTGTCATGTTTTTGTTTCTATGTGCTAGTCTGCTGCTGCTGGTGTTCATCCAGCTGCAGCAGACTAGCACCTTGCAACAAAAACAGCGGTGTGTGTGCGAAGGTAATGAGGTCCATGAAAGAAACAGTCCAATGTCATTCGTCAAGTATAAATATAACTTCAATTATATGTGTGTGGTTTCAGAGCTTATGTTTCCCAGATACTGGGTTGTGCGTATGTGTGTTTAAGTAATATGTCTTTGTCCTTACAAACAAAATCTAATGTAGGCCTACACATTCAATGCACAGTTTTCTATTCAACTCTCGTGATTTCTATGGTACATGGGACTAGCATTGTACACACAGAAATACGATATATTGTTTTTTTTCCTATTCTATAATATGCCTTAGCATTTATATACGTATCTACTGGTAATTCAGTAATTAACTACATGGAAATATCAAAACTAGACTGACTGAGACTGAGTGCAGAACATGTTAACCACCAAAGCTTCAGTCACATTTAATGTTTTAGGTTTACATAATTTTCGCACAAATGTATAGGTGAGCCTCAATAGAATTTAGTATAAATTAGTGAAAGTTTAAAAAAAAGTGAAAAGTATAACAGCTTTTTTGAATATTTAGCTGATTGTTTTTCTCCCAATGATCATACTTGAGTCACCATATTACAGGTCATAAAAACGGAATAAAATATGGGAACACCGTCCTTACGTCTGTATGGTTTCAGGAGCTGTGCAGGATCACGCACTGTTTAGAACAGAGGAAAATATTTAGATTTCAGAAAACAGGAGTGGCTCAGCACTGAGGACGTTTCGGTGTTAACACTTCTGCATTAACTCTAACTCATATAGGCTAAATCAAAAGCAACAATGAGGCTTGTGGTGATATTACTCTGACAGTGAAGTGTAAGTGGTAAATAGCTGCTACTACCCTGGTTTGATTATAATAAGACTGTTTCAGATATTTGTATAGTTTTTAACCTCCAAGTTTTAGCCTCAAGTTTGTGTCTTAATCATAGCAGAAGGAAAAGTTACTCCCATTGTGTCTTTTTTTATATGAAATCAAACTGGTGTTTTTTTCCCATTGTAGGCATCCTCCTTCTATTAAGGTAAATAAGGAAAATAACATTACTGTAACAGCTTGTGTTTAATTTAAACACTGCTGATTCTGGCCTTTGGTTTACTATACTGACTTTAAGCTACAGTACAGATACAGTGGAATTAATGGAAATCCAACAAAAAGAACCTTACCTAGTGCTGAAACACAGCTCAAATCCTGAAATCCAATATGTTGACACCAGTTGGAGAAGAATAACAGTAAAGTGAAAGCGAAGGAAAAACTGCTTTGAGCTAATCAGTTCCTTTTTCTCTCTGGCTCTCTCTCTCGCCCTTCCCTCAGAAATCCTCCCAAACCAGTTTCAGCAGCTGCTTCGTCATCACACACACACACACACTGACGTTACATGCCCTGTCTTGTCAGTTTGTAGGATGCAGGGAGACACCACTCCCTACAAGCCATGTAACCATGTTACACCTTTTAAATAGGTAAAGAAACAGATGCTTTACAGAGCGGGGAGACAGAACATCCACCCCTGCCGACCAGAATACTTGTGGTGTATATCTGTGTGTAGATAAAAGCAAGTAAGGAGGGAGATGCCACACCCACTACATTTTTACAGAGTAATGCAAATGTGTTTTTACAGTGTTTTCACTTTGCAGACAGACAACAGAATTAAATCAGATTTAAATCCATGTAGTGTATCAATCAGCCTTTGTAACTTGCAACTGTTTGTTTGAATTGAAATGACTGAATAAAATAAATGCTGTAATATGGTTACTAGGTCACAATGTAGGCAAAAGTGAATGCAAATGTAAGTCCATGCAAAGTGACAAGGCACAATGTGAAAAGGGTTCAGAGGCTGTGAATATACAATTGCATGAAGGTAAAATAGATGAAGATAAAAACATAGGCTAAATGAGAGTAACAAACGTGAACAATTCATGCATATTTATGATTTTAAACATTGTAGTAAATGTCGTCACACCAGCAGGCTAAAGGTTGGAGGTCAAGATGCAAACCACGCGAGGCAGAACTGGCGACATAAGGCGACAAAAGATGACATAATACCACTGCTGCGTTCAGTGCTGAACTACACACCATCAATGAGGCAAATATAGAAAGATAAGGCTGCAGGCCTTCTAAGCTGACAGAAAACACATTTAAAAATGTCTGTTTTCTAGTTTTGTGTTTTTTGTTTATATGAAGTTCAGGTAACAACTCTCACTGGATAAAATAACATTTCAAAACATTCATACACAGTATCACCCAGTTCCCTCTTGGTAAGTTTACTTTGCTGTGTGCAAACACTAGATGGCAGCAATGACTTCAACATCATACAACATGCTTGCTTGCAGTTTACTGTACCATTCAGTTTATTAAATACATATTACTACAAAGGTTAAATTTTCAGTTATGCCTGAATTGTTCAAATGTGACAGGTAGTGTGACAAGTAAAAAGAAAGACTTTATAAGCTGTAAATATTTGTGAAAATACATGTATGAAAATAAAATTAACTAGGATAAAAACGCAAAATGAAATAATTATACATATTTCTAAAAAAGTTGACTCCAATCAATTAATGTCAGCTACATTCGTGTATAAACCTAGTTTCTCCCACGCAAATGCATAAAATAGTTTGTAGTAATATGAACCAACATAAGGGTGCTTGGGATATTTAAAATCCAGTATATTCATATTTACAAAATTCGTCAAAGCAGCAGGAGACAGGCTGGCTAATACCGGATGCGTAGAGAGTTTGTCTACAAATTTAAACGGTCCCTATGTTTTTTAAAGGCGTATCTTTTAAATCAGTTTTATTGTTGAAAGCTTGCGGCCGGAAGTTGCCATATTTATTGAGGCTAACTCGACATTTTTGTTCAACATGTCTCCTTTGCAGACTCTTCTTCATTAGAGGCGTCTGGATTTCTCCTGAAACTACTGCGTTTAGTGAGTAGCTTACGTTATGTCAGTCGTGTGTATGTGTGTGCTTGACGTCGATGTAGCTACTGTTACGACTGTGTAACTCATGTTACCTACGTTCAAGACCACCGACTGACTGTCATTTGGCTGTTACAGAAAACCGGCGAAAGCTTTAGCCTGAAATGTGTTAACGTTAGCTTGGTGTTTATTCTGGGAACCTGGTTGTTGACCTGTTTTTACATGACCTGTCTGGCGGCGGAGCCTCTAATGACATATGGCGTTGTTGATTAGTCCAGTGAGGTAACGTTAGTTTCTAAATTATTATATATATTACAACAAAGGTTGTATATACGACCTTTATTGTATATAACGTACAGTGATGTATCTGCATTTTAAAATCAGCTACCAGTTAACGTTAAGCTAGCTGGCTGTTGGGTAACTTAACGTTCATTTAACGTTAGAACATCGCCACAGCTAAGTTAACGTTCAAAGACAAACGGTGCGAACGTTACTGCTGTAAATGCATAACATGGTTAGCTAACCTAGCTAAATATTGAGCTTTTAACAATGTGTACGCTGTACTGTAACGTTAACGTTAGTTAGCGTTAACTATTAATTCATTGCTGTCGGAACTGTGCAAAATCACATCTCTGGCCGGTGACACTGAACGCCAAAACGTTAACTTACGTTATTTTCTTGCTGCCACAATGTCAAACTCTTATGTAAAATCAGGTAATTAGAATAACCTCATGCTGTTCCGTTATGCAGAGATAGAAGCTGCTTGGTGGATCATTTTAGTCAGGCTTGAGTTAACCGACCTCTGCACGGGATAGCTATAACTTACACTACCTAATGATCACGTTTGGAAAGGGAGGTTAATGTGGTTGACGCAATTTTCTCTTAAGTCACGTAACGTTAAGCACAATGCAGGGAGCTGTTAAAGTCAGGTAACCTCAGCTGAGCAATATTAACGTGGTTTTTCTTTAGGTTAGCAGCAAGCTAGCGGGCCGTTGTCAGCCAGGACCCAGAAAAGCAGCATCATCATCAATGGTGTGTCTACATCCCGGAGCCGTCACATTTTCCTGTGTCCGCTCAATGAACCATCTCCTCAGCTCTCATCAAAGTGAGTATATTACTACCACGAGTCACCGCAGCACAGTCTCTTAATGTGCAATGTGTTCGTAGTTACACATCACACTTGCATTCCATCACTCTGTCTCTTTCAGGCTGCACATGTATGGCGTTTGCGAAGCTTGGAGGGGAGTTTTGCCAAGCCCAGCACCTGCTGCTTATTGTGGACAAGTGAACAAGAGACACCAGGCACAAACATTGCCATTCACGCTCACAGGTGTGTGCTGTAATAAATACCGGTCATTATGAAAACATATTCTCACTAATAACCATGTTACAGTCTGTGGACAGCAGAGAGTAAAGATACACTGAATTGGCAGTGATACAAGTAATGAGTACTTGTTTGGCTAGTCATTTACGTCACCCAGTGTTGGCCTATGAAAAGACAGGAACAAGGGCATGAAGTTAAAACAGAGCTGCCCTTATCAGATAAACCAGGGCTTTTCAAAGCGTGAGGCGGTCCTCTAGGGGGGCTCCAAACAGTTTCAGGGGAGGTTCAGTGAATGGAAATGAAACAATATTACATTACTTATTGCAGTAGTTATCAAAAGGAGTTCACATAGAATAGCGTGCATGTGTGAGAGTTCAGAGATACAGTAGTTTTTGGATAGTTTTCCCCCCATCAGAGTCAGAAACTAATAAATGCCTTAGGACACATTTTTTAAAACTATTTGGTGGAGTCAGAAGTTATGTCAAACAAAAATATAGGCTATTTTGGCTCAAATGTTGAGTGTCTATGGGATCCAATAATATAATCATGATCCCATAGGCATCCAGGAATTGATTGAAACTTACCAAGTAAACTAAAGGTGTGGTGGGGTTGGCGCCGTTTCCCAAGCTTTGTCTGGGGCAGGCCGCAGTCTCAGACTTTGAAACCCCCCAAGATACACCATCTCATTCACACAAGAACAAGAATCACAGGTAAAACATGTTATTGAGAATTAGGTCAGTAGATAAAAATATCACATTTGTGATAAAGTAACAAGCAAAAAACAGTATGGAAGGATGCTTTTAGTTTGGCTTGCTTAAAGCTGTGTAAAAACAACTTACCATCTCTGTGTCCTCATAGGTCCCCACTGCCATCCTGTTGAACCCATATGAAGAAAAGCCAACCTTCAGCCTGTCACCTGTCCTGGGGAGTAGAGGGAGCCTTTGGTTTTATCCAAGCTTCCTCACAGCGTTTCTCCTTTCCTGCTGTGTCTTTCTTCTTCTACTCTGATTCACACAAATCTTCTCTGAATGGGCTAGCAGATTTGAAAGAAAGGAAGGACAGATCTTTGTTTTGTCTTCATTTTTTTTCCTCTGGACCGCGAGTGTCTTCCCTGCCAATATTTTTGACCCCACTCTGCTAGATTGAAATTTTTGTTTTTAATCAAGCCAAGTTTTACTTTTCCTTCGTTGCCAAGAAAGGTTTTAAATCCCCCGGCCCCCTATTTTTTGACCCAAGAAATTTGTCTTGTCTTTTTAGTTTATATTCAGAGTACTTTTTGTCACCAACATAATAGGACATTTACATTCTATTCCCAACATCAGTTAGTGAAATTAATTTTAAAGTGTTTTTTTTTATTTTTTAAATTTTAAGCAGTATTTCTTTTAATAATTTTTTTTTAAACCATTGGGAAACTTTCGCTTTGGTTCCCGTCTGTTACTCCATTCTTTGAAACACAGTGCTTTTCTGATCTTTTTTTCTTCTATTAACAAACCTTTGTGGGTCTAAAAATGAACCGGCCGGCTCCAGTGGAGATTTCTTATGACTGTCTGAGATTCCTCATTACGCATAACCCCACAAATGCACAACTGGGAAGGTTTATAGAGGTAGCATACATTTGAATAATTCATATATATATATATACTTCACTCATTTTATTCTATTTCTAGTGAAAGCAATGACATGGTGTGTTTAAAATGTGTGTTCTGATGTGTAGGATCTGAAGGCATATGGAGTAAACACCTTGGTGAGAGTGTGTACTGCTACATATGACAAAACACCAGTGGAACAAGAAGGCATACAAGTGCTGGTAAGTGACACACCAGGTTAAGCCTACTCATTTACTCACTAACAAAGTACAAAAATGCTAATGTTAAATCCAACAATGTTATGAACAATAATAAAATGTACCTAATCATCAAACTAAGGAACATCTTCATCTTTAATTTCATCTGCTGGTCAGTCAGGCGCAAATGTTCAGCAGGACAACCAAATGCCTCCATAAGAAGTTTGAATAATAGAGTGTGGAAAATGGAAAAGTGCATTCTTCCAATGCATCTGCACTGAAAACTAGTAGCAGTAAGCAAAGCAGGCCTGATCTTAAAAGATCACTGGTGCAGGGAATTTTAGGATTAAGCAACTGAACAGTGACCAAGTGAAAATACTATAGAAGTTTCTGGAATGTTCCAGAAGTTTAAGGGGATGGTGTGATTTGTAACTTGCAATAGTTGGTGTAGGCACTCACAATGTCTAATAGTTTGCTTACTGTGGGGAACACTCTACTGTGCAATATCTACCACTACAGCTGCTGTGGGTAAATATGCAACTGTTGGGAATTATGTAGTAATCTATGTTTTTGTACTGTGACCATATGTGTAGATAGCTGTGAAAATGTGTTGTGCGACTGTATATGTTGAAAGGTGTCAAATGTTATGCAATTGTATGTGATGACACGGATGGTTGTGTACTGCCAGACGCTGTGGTCTCTTGAATGCCCGAGGCTAGTCCTATCCTATTTTGGATCTAGGAAGTCATTTTACTGTCTCTCTGCGGCACAGAAATTAGTTAAAGGTGGACCTTGGCCATTAAGTCGGTTTAAACATGAGAACAGAAATGTTTACATTTGAGGACCTTCCAACAAAGTGCTGAGATCAAAAACGACTTGATCTCCCTTGCAGGATTGGCCATTTGACGATGGTTCTGCCCCTCCAGACCAGGTGGTTGATGATTGGCTGAGTCTGCTGCAGACAAAGTTTAGAGAGGAGCCTGGCAGCTGTGTGGCTGTGCACTGTGTTGCTGGACTAGGACGGTTAGTATTCTTTTATTTATTTATTTTTTGCTTGCCAAGATAAATTAATGTCAAGTCAGCATATGTAGTCAGTTGTCACTAACGTTGCATAGGGATGCACCAACCTGATACTGACTCAAATAGCTACATCACGTATTGTGACAAGGTAGCCGATCTATAGGGCTGATCTGTTCAATTAAATTACTCTTGTACTACGCGATGTGTCAGCAGTGCGCTGGTGACATTTTTATAGATGAGCTAACGTAACATGGAGGGAGCTGACAGTCAACAGTTTGGAGATATTTCATGCATGCTACGCCAACAAGTTCTATGGCTACTTGCAATAGCTTCAAAGTTAGGAAACAGTGATTAAGTCAAGCCTGATTACCTTTCACATAAAGAATGATTCCCAGTCTCTTTCACACAGTAAGGAATACTGCTCATACTGCTTGTTTTACACTGGTATGGGATTGGTAATTGGCATTGGGTAATATCCAAAGCACAGGTATTGGTAATTCTCTTGGAACTGAAAAAGTCAGATCGGTGCATCCTTAGTGTTGCACAGTGTACACCTCTGTGTTACTAGATTTTCAAAGTGTTACAATACCAGCCACTGCTGTACTGTCAGTAATAGCTACAGGGGCCAAAGGAAAAAAACTAGAGCCAAAAGACAAAACCCAAATGAGTTGAAGTACTTAGCTTCATACAGGGCTCAATGGCCATAAGATTGTTGCCCTAACAGATGGTTGTACAATCTATTTGTTGTTTGCCTTAGAGCTCCGGTGTTGGTGGCGCTGGCTCTAATTGAGTGTGGGATGGAATATGAAGATGCTGTTCACTTCATAAGACTGTGAGTACAAAACATTGATTCTACTGTATTACTTAATTGTACTAACAACCGCTCTGGCTTTGCAGATGTCATATTCAGTAGCATCCCTGCCATTCTTTTTAGAAATTTCTTGTGTCTCTTTCATGTTGTCAGGAAGCGTCGTGGAGCGTTTAACTCCAAGCAGCTGCTTTACCTGGAAAACTACAAACCTAAACTGTGTCTGCGCTCCAAAGATGCAAATGGACAGAGCTGCTCTATACAGTAGGAATCTACAACCCCACACATCTTCATAGGAGACTTTCATCTTTTGATGTTAATTGGAAAGTTGATATGTTTGGCTAAAATTGTTTTTTTTGTTGGTATTATTAAAACATTAAATTTATTCAAAGCGCTTCATGTATTACCAAAATGTCAAGGTCCTTTCGTCAAAGTTCTAGAAATCCTCTCAAAATACAGACAGACATCTTCTGATTCTACATCAAAATTAACCTAAAAAGTGGAGGTGTTAACAGGTTTTATTTCTGCTTCCTGGTATGTAACTTTAATATGTAGCAAAAATATACAAATAATTATCCCATTAAAAGTACACCCCACAGTCAAACAGAATTAATTTTTACCGTCAGCATCACTGTGAAATCAAAAGTTGAAAACATTTATTCCAAAGGCTACTCTCTGAAATCCTTGTTACAGGTTCAGCAGCTACAATAAATGCTGTTGATGACAACAGACTGATTTCAAACTTTGACATTGGGATCAGACATTGAAAATTAAGTGTCAATAGCAAAGTATGTTTGACAGTTGATTCACTCTTGCGATGTTAAAGTGGCCTGCAGCTTGATATTTGTTCCACGCTACAACACTACAAATGCTGAATAAATAGTCGGCAGTATGTGCTTTCAAGAGGCTTGTTGGTTTATTGCACATCAATCCACACAATGGTTCAGACTGATTTGTTTAATCCATTCTTTCCTCACTGACCAAATCAACGTCCTGCAGCCAGAATGTGGCGCAGATGGTAACATGAGGGAAAAATATACAGTGTTTATGTTGATTTGCTTACAGATTAGAAGATTTTTAACAAAATGTGCCCTCCGTTTGATGCCAATGTGACATGTGCTGTATTAAACAACACTACAATCACCCTACCCACTGTTTGTCCCAAGCTGTAGACGCACAGCCTGCTTCTGTAGAACAAACAAACTTGTGCTGGCTGTAAATAAATTTGACATTGTCCTTCGTAATGTCACCATGGCATTACGAAGGACAACATGTTTAAACGTCAGTGGGCGAATGTATTCATAAATGACCACTTTATGATTTTGGTAGATTGTCCTGTTTACTTTAGCTATCAAGTGTAAAGAACACATATAAAACCGTCAATATGCTAAATTGTAAGCAAAATCTTGGTAATTCATTGGCCGCAGTGCTCCATAACTCTTTCACTTCAGCACACACAATGTTGAGCAGCATAGTGCTTGATGCAGTGGCAGCATACAGTATGCGACATTAGTTTTCCAGCTAACAGTTTAGCATAGATTAGGTGGTAATTGGGTGAATACAGCCTGGAATGTACTGTTGAATGATAGTAGGCTCCATGCAAACACATGAGAACTATTTAAGATGGTAGAGAAGCGAGCCAGCATTTAACAAAGTGAGTAAGTAATGCAAACATGTAGATCATTTTGGTGTCATCACTGAACAGTTAAACATACTAATGGGACAATCTCCTGAATACTTCGTATATTCTTATTATAACCACCATGGTACAGGACTGTGGAGCCAACATGGCTGCCACTGAAAACTGAGTGGCCATAATTCTTGTCTATCTCCGGCTCTGTACGTAACTTAGCTGTCTGGTCAGCTGCTGTGTTTGTAAAATGCTGTTGGTCTTTGTGATGTTATTATTTTTTCTATAGGTTTTTATTTTATTTCCCTGTACCTTTTATCTATTTGTACTTATGTTTATTTATTCATTCCACAGTGTTTCTTTGTGAAATGTTTGTCTGCTAGAACAAATCTGTTAGTCTTCTTGGAAAATTAAAGTGTTTAGTACCGTAACTGCTGCTTGTCGCAGAAACTATTTTGAAAGGCATCCTAATTGTAGATTAATGTGTCTTGTATGTGTCTGTATTTTGTTGTGAACTGAGAAAACAAGTCATACTGAAATTCACAATCAAATTCTCCAAATACTTTCAGATTACGGTAAAAGCCACTTAAAGACAACTAGTAGAATAATCAGTCAGATCACATAAATATATCTGATTAGAGGTTGATGACAATGCCATAAGTTTGGATAATGAAAAGTTAGGAACATCATATCACCTATTCCCAAAAGCACATTTTTATTGATATTTGGAAATTAAGCTTTACAAAACTGCCAGGCTGTTTCTACATCAGTCCCAGGTCACAGTGATTGGACTACATGTAGGGCTGTATCTGAAACGTGGCAGCTGCCCAACGTGAGCCTGACCTGACCTATATGTGTGTGTGTGTTTGTGTGTGTGTGACAGTGAGAGATTGCCTCTGGTGGTGATGTTGTGTGAATGTGGCTGTCAGAGTGGAGTGATAGCATCACACTGACCCAATGGATGATTCAAGGCTGACTGGTTTTATTGACTGACCTGACAACACACACACACACACACACACATGAACTAACCTTGAACAACAGAGCCATAGTGGATGGAGACAACAAATGTCCACAAATTGGTTTTGAGACTCCATTCTTAAATATGCATCCTTGGAAGAGAATAGACAATGATGACACTGCCTTCATTCATGTTCATGTTCACACAAAGAGACAACTGGCTGAATTTCACATTACATCCTGGAGTGGGTTTTCAAGACAACATTAAATCAGTGAACTGAGAAGAAGTACAATTATTGACGTGGACTTCGGAGGACAATGTTGTTCAAGTTTAGTTTAATTATTACAGTGATACAGACAACACACACCAACAAGAAAGAAACCTTTTCTGACAAATACGAGGGTTCTTGGGGTCATGGCTGTTTTATACTATATATACCCCCCAAACTAAACAACTTCAAGTCTTAAAACCCATTTTCTGTGTAAATAATGTTAAATGTTTATTAGGTACACCTAGCTGACAGGTGACACTATTATTTAGTGCACCAAATTTATATGACAGGAAGATTTATCACATGACTGTTTTTAGCTTGGTGTACCTAATAAAATGGCAACTGAGTATAAGGGATAAATCAGAAATTGGGAACAACAACTTCTCGTTGCTCGTCACAAAGCCGAACAGTCACTCATATACCAGACTTCAAATGAAACAAACAGACTTCACACTGATATGCAGAGATGAAAATAAAACATTCACTCCTCCCAGAGGCAAAGTTCAAATGTTTCCATGTTTGGCCTGAGTGTTGGTTGCTCCTGTGGACAGTAGATGGCGGTAATGTTCTGCCGGGTAGTGAACGTCATAATGAAGTCATTTGCATTCAGGTTAAAGTGTAAAAAGTACACTGTCTGAATCTTTTAAATGTGTTTCAGGGCCGTTGAACAATGAACACATTACAGCAAAACTAACCTGATAAAGTCCTTCAGAGTGGCAAAGGAATACTAAATGTCAGCAAAGTTACTACTGAACTGTATTATTATGGTTTGTAAAATGTGACTTTACAATGATCTGTTAGAGCAAACACGTACGTCTACAGTGTCCTGGGCAGCAGAGGACTGTATCAATAATCAGGCACACCATTACCTCAAACGCCTCGCTAGCACCTAACAAGACCTCTGCGATCTGACCAGCCTCTGACATTACACCTAAAATCTCTAAAGACTTACAATTACATTGCAATAATGACACATGGGCTGCAGAACAAACGATCACTCTCTTTCCCTCCCTCTCTGTGTATAAACACAGCCTGCATAGGAGACTGCATCAAGAGATTAGGTGAATGTTAGGTGTCGCGTCAGGTGTGGCGACACAATGTTTCGCACCTGCCGGTATCAACTTCACTCAACCCTACACGGATACGCCACAGTAGATGTGACAGCACCACATGTGCCTCTACATGTAACTAAATGTCCTTAGTGTTAGGTGTTGTGTCAGCTGTTGCTTTATTGTGCAGCACACCTCACTATTGTAGCTTCAGTCAACATTCAACCTGCTCTTCAACACCTAACTAGGTTAAAGGATCATTTCTGTATTTTTTAGTTTTTTTTTCACATAATTTGGTGTCAGGATGACTCGTAGATAGAAAGAGTTTCGTAACCCTGCAGTAGAGTGCATCAGCTGGCGGCCATAAACTTGCAGACTCCTTCGGGGCAATTGCGCCCGTCAAAATTACGTCCACAAAAAGTGCTTCATTTTGCCATGACAGATTCAGACTATTATGCAAGGTGACGATGTCTAATAACATCATGGGAAAATATCCCTATGGGACAATTCACGAGATGTTGCAGAAAGACCATGTTGGTAATGTGAGTCAGAGTTGGAGAGAAGAGTTTGTTTTGTTAGAGTAACGTTAGGAAAAAAGGAAAGGAAATGGCCAGTCGGTGACAAAAAGAAGCCCTTTTTTGTGGACGTAATGTTGCCAGACGCAATTGCCCCTAAGGAATATGTCGCAGCCGTTGCAGCCGGTTCCTGGCTGCCAGCTGAAGCCATCTGCACAGATTCCAAAACATTTTGTACCAATTAGTCATTACGACCCCTTGTGAAAATAGCGCCCAGGTTTAAAAATACCAAAATATTCCTTTAACTAGATTAGGTGGAGTGATAGTTAGGCAGGCAGGTATGCGTCTGAAGTACTGGTGAGCATGTACTGAAATGTTCCCCCCATAGAGGACAGCTCTGTGATAATCTGCTCAGTATATGACAGCTGAACATCTCTAAGCTCGTTGTAAGCTACACAAGCCTGTTTGTGTGTGTGTGTGTGTGTGTGTGTGTGTGTATGTGTGTCTGCATGGGGGTTCAGTGTCCTACAGACTCAAAAATTCCTCCTGTTAATCTTTAAAAATTAAAAATGTTTTTTCTTGTTAGAGATGGAGGGATATAAAGAAAGGAAACAAGAGTCTAGCTAGAAATGCATGGGGAAAAAACACTCAATTAAACAGACACACATCTTGTCCATCCAGACAACTTTGTATGTCTGTTGAGTGGGAATATTATGAAAAAGTCACATAGTGTAAATGGGAACACTAAATTGCCACTAACTTTGCTGCAATACTTAAGGGGAACATTGGTGCTGCTCACACGGCCAGGAGAGGGCGCTCTCACTCAAAATAGCATAAATTAACATATTCGGAAAATATAGATTTTTGTACTGGTGATTGCTCCACCACCTATTTTCACCACATATTTTACTGAGCCTATAGGCTATTTTTCGTGAGGAGGAGGAGGTGAAGACCGAGGGCAGATGGGAGGGATGAGCTGGACGGTGACCCAGTTCACCCCGCAGACCAAACCGGAGGACCGCCTGCTGACTGACCGAAGGATGAAATCAGTGACATTCTGATAATGAAACCACAGCTGGTGTTTCCAGGTTTCTCACGATCAGCTGTATTTCTGCTCCCGGTGTAAAACAGAAGAGTGTGTGTGCGCGTGTGTGTACGTGTGTGTGTGTGAGAGAGAGGGAGAGAGAGGAAGGAAGGAAGGAAGGAAGAGGGAGGGACTGGGAGAGGAAAGTGGATAGGAGCTGGAGTTTTAGTTTTCTGGGCATCTGGATATCTGGCCGGACACGCAGAGAGAGAAGAACAATTTGCATGTATGGGAAGCTCTCTGGAATCGGTGGGAAAGACCGAAAAAGCAGAGTAGAAGAAGAGTGGAGGAAAGTAAGGAGGAGAAAGTTATTTTTCTAACGGGACGGGAGGAGCTGACCAGCAGGAATGTTGCCGGTGAGTTTTCATTGATGAACTGTATCAAACAGGATGTGCTTCGTGGAAAACGTATCGTCTCTGCCAACATAGTGGCTATTATTGTACTATATAACTTATAATAAAGTTATATAGTACTTATAATAAAAAGATTCAGATACAGTTGTGAGGCTCTTCCAATGAGTTAAAAATCGGACATTAAAGCTAGAGCCAACAACGAGGCTTTTACCTTTTTAAAATATTCATTATAAACGTAGGCTACAACATTCATCTCATACATTTGGAGCATTATAAAGCTTGTATTGGAATAATTGTTTATTTTCACAAGTTATGGACAGGAACGGAACGAGACTTTATGACAGATAGTTTCAATTGAGGTGGAGCGCTTAAGTGACTTTAGAGAAACAAACATTTGAACACCCTTAAACCCGGTCTGCGTGTTTCAGCTGTATCAAGTTGCCACAATTAAAGAGAAAAACCGGAAGTTGTTCGCTCTGTTTTCTAAATGACAACTGGCCATGTAGGGTGGAATGTTATAGTCATAAACTCCCTCGATGGGATACTTTCAACAGGCAATGAGGGGAAGCCTACAGTGTAGGGTTTATAAGTAGCCTATGCAAAGGATGAGGACATTACTAGCCGCTTCAATTCTTTTACAACAAAATTACCAAGTGATCACAAATAATACCAGTTTTCTATTATTTTGGTTAACAAAGGTGGTTTCTCAAATATGTAGCAATGGGATAAATCTGTGCCATTGTTAAATGCTCAAGATATTTAACATTGTCGCTGTGACTGTCTGTTGGCTATATTGCAAACTTTTGTGTGTGACGTTTTGGCAGGCCTATGACGTACATTTAAACCTTACATATCCTTACATATAGCCTACACATCTCCGTTATGCCTACTGTACATGCCAATCAATCAATATTGTGATTTTCACATATTTTGCATGATGCAAAATTGATACCGTCATTACTGAGGCTTTTATTTTGAAGGTTTCAATCAGATCTCCTGCTTTTCTTCTAGCTGTCTTGATACTGTTGAAAGTGTGTGTGTGTGTGTGTGTGTTTGTGTGTGTGTCATAGACTCTCTACGTGTGCATGTGTAGCAAGGTTCGGACATAGTATACAACAAATTCGCCACAGCCTTATTTAGATCTCTTTTACTGAATTAGTCTGCAATGCAATGATACAACATGTGACAGGGAGTGCACAAGTTCACACCCTCCCCTCAGTCTACTCTCCCCTTTAGTTCCAAATACAGACTGCCTAGATACAATCAGTTAGTTGAAAATATTGTATAATACCTGCAATGATACAACATGTTACAGGGACTGCTTCAGTTCACACCCTTTTCTATGCCTTACAGTACAGACTTTGACTTTATGCATTACTCTCTTTCAGAATGTAATCACAGATCTCTACCTGTCTCCTTTAGTTCCAAATACACACTGAAAGAGAACTTATTGCATGCAAGTGCCATAGTGCAACAGATGCTACACCAATCTAAATACTCAATCAGTCAGTCTTGTGACAGGTTTTACTACTCTTCCTGTTCTGGTTGTGGTCGTACCCGCACTAGCTCTGAAGATAACAGTTCTACTCCCTGATTCGCTTCACAGAATATGGGCACATTTTGGAGAGTTCTAGAGTATTACATCTAGAGCACATAGATATAAGAATATAGAAAATAAATTACTAGAAAGAATGAAACTACTAGAAATCTGTAACCCCCCACTGATCTCATTAATGTGTTGTGTATGTGTGTTAATGTGTTAGCTGGAAAACCAAAACATAACATTATTCATGTGCATGTGTAGTGCAATTGCTCATCCATAATTGGTAGAAACATTTTCATGTTTGGATTTAGAAAGATGCCACTGCATTTATACATCAAACACACAGGAATGCATTCATGCACTGCTGTTCAGCTCAAATACTGAATTTCATCAGATAGTTCAGAATAAGACTGAAAAGTTTATTGTACAAATCTCTCAGCCCGCTCACAATCATACTAGAGTTTCTACGTCTTTTTGTACATCTCTCTTTTCTCACAATCACTGAAAACACTACACCGCTTTGGGTCTGGCTTTGGTCTGCTGTCAGCTCCGGACAATACAGTGAAGATATAGAGGTGTGTTTACTGCAGAGAGAGAGAGAGAGAGAGAACACTTCTACCTTGACCTTTGACCTCACCCTGAATGTCCTTCCCAGTTCAGGTATTTTCTCCATGCATTTTTCAGAGACTTGTAGCTTCTACCTTTGTCCACTCCGTGTTCACAGCTTTGTGACTCACAGTTCGGACTGCCCGTGTGAAAGTGTTTGCCTGAAGCTGATATCAACAAGTTGACTTAATTATTCTGACTGGAACAAACTATATTTACGGCCCAATATGCCTCTTCTCACAGCTTTGCCCTCACTTCTGCAAACAGCAGGCAGGCATGATTGATACACCAAATTCAAAACAGAGCATGATATCATCTGGCAACTTCTTCTGAAATGTCAAGCAGCCAACACATATTTTCCCCGGTGGACAGCTGGCAACGTTACTGCCACCACTTGTGTTTCCCATCAACAAAGAAAGTAATCCATGCTAAATCATAATGACTAATAATGAATATGAATTATTATTATTACTTATTAGCCCTAGCAACATGACTCAATAGATCGCAATGTCTGCTGGTCAGTCGGTCCAGAGTTGATCCAGACTGATATATCTCAACAACTATGAAATGGATTCCCATGAATCTTTCTACAGACATTCATGGTCCCCAGATGATAAATCCCTCTGACTTTGGTGATCCACTGACTTTACCTGTAGTGCTACCATCAGGTCAAAATTTTAATTTGTCAACTTCACTGTGTGTATAAGGGTAATTAGCAAACGCACACTAACGCACTACATTGGTAAACATTATACTTGCTAAGTTTTTTTGCATTCGTGAAAAGGCTTACTAATTTAGCCAATTAGTCATTTCATTTTAGCATAGGCTTTCTAAAATAAATAGCATTTGCTAAAATGTTAAAATGAAGCATAACAAAGTACTGTTAATCCTGCAGTATTACCACGGAGATACAGCAGACATACTGCTGATCTTGTGGTCGTTTGTTTTTTCTAAAGGATCACACCAGAACTCAAAATGTTGTAAAATTAATCAAGTGGGTTTTTCTTTTTCAGATATGAAAACATTTATCCTGAATATAAAAAATGGTTTCAATAATTCAAAGGCCAAAGCACTGATTTGTTTTGGGAAAGCTTTGTTGCTGATTGAGATTACAATGGGATTTCTGGGAGTTTATTTATATAAAAGCAAAAGAAAGTCCGCTAACATTAACTATTCAGAGACACACACAGTAAGAGATATTATACTGGCTCAGAAGTGTACGGTTTGTTTCTTTCTCAATGAGCTGGAAGCTCGTGTTTCACCAGTCTCAAGCAGTTCCTATAGAGACGGCACTGACTGATGTGTGAGTGTGTGTGTTTGGGTGTGGGCACTGGGAGCTGGGGTGTCTGAAACGCAAATCACTTTCAGCTGTCATTGTGTTCCACTGTGCTCCGTCTCACTCACACACATACACATAGAAATAGACAGCTCAGGAGCTGCGTTGCTTTGGCATTAATTCCTTTTCCCCTTTTTCTTGATTTCATTCACAAGCTTTAATCATGATCTCTTCAAACCAAAAGAAGACATCAGCTTTTTAGGTTGCTTGCAATCCGTCTGTCTTCAATAACATATTTGACTATTTAACATATTTAAGCTTGTAAATCCCTCCAGTTTATTAGCAGATGTAATTTAAAGCTGTCTCACTGGAAGGACAGTATGGCAGAGCTATTTTCTCCTGATTGTGTGTTATACTTTCCAAATTTTCCAACCCCCTTTCCAAAAAAATTGGCATGCTGTGTAAAATGTAAATCAATGTAAATATGTAAATCAAAACAAAATCTGATGATGTGCAAAACATTGAAACCCCATATTTAATTGAAGCCCAAAGACAACATATCAAATTATTATTAGTATTATTATTTTTTGGAAAACGATATGCCCATTTTGAATTTGCCGCCAGTAACATGTTTCAAAAAGTTAGGTCATGTCTACCACTCTGCTGCGACACCTCTTCTTTTAACAAAACTCCATAAACGTCTGGGAACCGAGAGCAACTTCTGTAATCTTGAAAGTGGAATATGTTTCCATTCTTGCTTGATGTAGGATTTCAACTGCTCTTCATTTATGGATGCAGCGACAAGCTGTGTTCACAGACAACAGTTTTTGGAAGTGTTCCTCAGCTCGTGCAGTTATGTCCACTACAGATCTATCATGTCTGTTTTTGATGCACTGCCGCCTGAGGGCCTGAATGTCACAGCCCTCTAGTATTGGTTTTTGGCCTTGACCCTTGTGTACATATTTCTTCTGGTTTTCTGAATCTTTTAATGATGTTCTGTAATACTGACAATGAAATCCCCAGATGTTCTTGACTATTTGTCAGTGCGGTCTTTTACAGCTCTTTCGCCATCTCACCAACCTGTTGCCAGTTCACCTAATTAATTGTGAGGTGTTCCACCAGTTTTTTTCTTTTAGCATTTCCCAACAAAACGTTTTGCACATCATCACATTTTTGTTTCTATTTACATTTTACACCGCATGCTAACTTTTTTGGAAACAGGGTTGTGTTTGAATGGCAGCGGTTTCCACAACTCCCACACTAGCTGCTCTGCCCTCCCATGATTCATCATTAACTTGTGAGCAGTCCGTTGTTTGAAATATCACAGAAATTAAATTTGTGTGGGCTTCCACCAGCTGCTCTTAAAGAATCTTCCTAATTTTGTTCAGACAAAGTGTAGGTGTAAAGATCTTGTAAGAAGAAACAAAATGAGAAATTTATTCTTGGATCTGAAACAAAACACAACAAGAGTCAGAACAATGGACTGCACTGGGAGCCAATGGGCAAACATAGTGACAGTTTGACAGATGGCACAAACTAAAAACCATTACACTCCCACGAGGAGAACTCCCGTTGAATGGTGGGCACAGCAGGTATAAGCACACTACACCCCCAGATCCCAGCAGAGCACATCATCATTTAAAATGATTTACTAGCACATACAAAAGAGCTATCTAAGCATATATTACAGTAAGCGCTTCACATTCACAACCATTATAGTAAACTAACAAACTGTAAACATTTATTATTTTAAGATTTTTTTTAGACAATTTAGGATATAGATATGTCTTCACCATACATATGTTCTGTAAGCTGCCTGGTGATGGATTAACTACAGTGAACACACACACAAAGTGTCAATATACAGCAGTGCCCTATGGTCTCTAGGGCTTATGGGAAATGGTGTTTGTTAAAGGCAGCTAAAAACAGAAATATTGAATAAACAATATTGTCAAATATCATTTTTTAAGAAATGACCGTCCTTCTCTAGACATATGGAGCATGACATACTGCTGAGAAAGGGTCTTGTCCAGTTTTAGCTATTTGCATTATTAAAAATGTCAATGTCAATTTTTTACTCTTGGAACAGGAACCTTGAAGTTTTGGTTTGACTTCAACTCTCAATACATTTGTCCTTTCAGTGGGCAGCTGGTGACAGCTGATGAGCACAGTGTCATGCCCATGTGACACCACTCTTAGGATGCCTTAGTAAGACATGCTTTTATTCTGGTCAGCCAGAAAACCCAAAAATGTTCCAAATGTTCCAAATGTTAATGTTTCGTCAGTTGGGAATGTTTTTTTCTTTCTTATTCCTGAACTGATTTTACTTGTGTTTGAGGTCAATGTGTGTGTGTGTGTGTGTGTGTGTGTGTGTGTGTGTGTGTGTGTGTGAATCTGACTATCTTTGTAACAGTGTGTGGTTTTATTGTCTATAGTGGGTGGAAGTACAGTTCTGTCCCTTTGAAGAACTTGGAAGAACATTTTGTTACAAAATCCAGTTCCTGCTGACACACACACAGACTCGCTGTCTCTCTCTTACAAGGCTGTACATTTGTTTTCCTCTGAGTGCCATATGGCAGTCACCGAAAGTGCTCCTATCCTTTATATGAATACACTGCTTCTTTAATAGTAAACGACTGTTTTGTCATTCATCTTATAATAATTGTTACTCCACCGTCAAATGTAAGATGAAGCTCAAAAGTCCTGTTTTTTTATTTCCAGTTCATTCTGATCAGTGATGTGTATCACATAAAGGCTCATCCGTTTATCTAAGGGTCATAAATATGAGTCAGATTCATGCAACAACTAATCTGTGACTGAAGATTTACCATCATGTGTGTGTGAGAGCAAGAACCACATAGAGGTCAAGAGTGACGGGAGGTGGAGAGTGGAAAACAGGAAGAAAAAGAGAGATTAGCACATTGTTTCTTCTTCTTCTTAAATTACAGTAACTCAGTAATGACATAACATGTCTTCTGGTTCACCTCTCTTGTCGATCTTTCCTCTGCGCTGTCCACTGATTTTCTGTCCGTTTCAATAGATGCACCAGAGGGCTCGATGTGCCTGTTTTGAGCACATGCACCAAACATGTGACCTTGTCTGTGTGTGTGTGTGTGTGACAGAGAGCGAGAGAGAGCGAGACAGCTCTTCTGCCAATATACCGTCTGTGTCCTTTGTGTGTTTCCGTGCGGTCATGCTGCAGTATATCACTGTAGCCTCTGTAATCTCTCCCCTCCAGCATTGATTCTGGACAGCTTCACTCCACACCACAGTAACTAGCCAATACATATGTATACCTAAATATTCAGCTAGTATTAATGGTTAATAATAACAGTTACTTCTGCCTCTATTTAATATACATAGAAGTGTTGTTTTCATGAAATATATTCCTCAAGTCTAGACTTATTGCTGGTGGGCAGTATTTCTTGTTCTTTTACAGTAACTGTCTGAGAAAATTATATATTATTAACTTATGTTTTCTTATTCAAACAATTATGTTTAACACAGTTCAAGACAATTACAAGTTCTACTTACTGTTTCGAAAAAATACTCATCAGACATACTTGACAATTACAAATAAAATTAAAAAAACTATAAACTATAAGTAGCAGTTAAATAAAGTAACTTAATATGCGTCAATATTGTGCCTATATTGTGCCATTTATGTACCTTCACTTTGTAAGTGAAGGTGTCAGTCTTGACCCCAGGTGACCTGGTCGGCTCCAGCTCTGCTGGACTCAGAGCTAAAAAAAAAAGTTTTGGCATCAGAATGTCTGGGGCTTTTTTAAGACTTCAAAATCCAGGTGTCACATGCCCAAACTAATCAGGAAGTTAGTTGTGTAATACTGTAGTTTTAAGGAGCATTTTTTGTAAGAAAAATCAATTCAGGGATTTCAATTAGATCAGAATTGTGTAGTTGCTGCAAATATGCTGGCAACATCAGACGCATATAGTTACATGTGAATTTAAAATTATCTAACTGGTAAAAAAAATGTTGGATTTTTAATGTCAAGATATTTAATACATGCAACATAATCATCAGAATCAACTCCTATCATGAGTGGTTCTGATTGCGGTTGTAATTGAAATAATATTTTGTTACCATGTAATATTTGGTGTTGTTTCAAAATGTAGCTCCAAAAGCAGGCTGATATTTTTTCTTATCACAATATGACTATTTTCATATTCGAAAAGCTCATCCATAGAGTTATTTTTTTAGGATGAAAACATGGATGAAATTGTACAAACTTTTTAATTTGGTGGAACAGAACCATAAAACTTTTGCCACTTTTTCAGTGGCAAGTAATTGGTACAGCCTCTTTAGGAATTACATTCAAGGCTGATGACTAAAATCCTCCTCTGGACTCCACTGGATTTTTGTGGTCGCACCTCTGATTTAATCATTCCGAAAATAAAAATAGCACCTCCATCATATCAGAGGTGGACGGTGTTAACTGGACCATATCAGATTGGTAATAAAAACCAATATCAGCTCAATATCATGGTCTACTCCCACTAACAAGCATGAAAAGTGTCTAGATTCTCTTTCTTATCTCCCACACTCCTCTCCTCCTCACCCTCTCTCCCTCTCCTCATATTTACTGAAAGCCGACTCCCTCCCTCCCCTCCTCCCTCCCTGACACACACTTATAGTTGTTTTCCATGCCCTTGCACACACACACATACACACACACACTCACACTGACATTTGCACATTTCAAACACGCTCTCTCCTACAAAGACATCACTTTCTCTTTCTGACAACACTAATGATCTGTCTGTACTTCAAACACACACGCGCCTACACACGCTGCTGTGTGTGTTTTCGGCCAATGGTTTTCCAATGAAGCGTTTCTTTGGGCTGGTGTTGGAGCGCCTGGTGATTCTTTCTGAGAACCTAAAACTGAGTCTATGCAGGAAACAGAAGAAGAAGAAGCTGAAAACCAGGAAAACCAAACCATCGGTGAGTGAGAGACAGAACGGCTTCACTTTGCTTAAAATAAATATATATATACATCACTAAAAGATTGGTACTTGCATTAGCGTGGGCTTTATTTTCTTATGTAGACTTTTAACAACACAATTGGACAAATTAACACTACAGTTTTAGGCGCTGTGTATAACGAAAGCACAGATTTTAGAGGAGTTGACTGTTATTTAACCTCAAGCTGGAGCAGAAGGACCCAGGTTGGCGTTTTCTGTTCAGAGGACGTATGCCAACCACTGTGCCATCCTGCTCCCCCACCTTCCCACCCCCAGCCTAAAATAAACACTGTGTTGAAATCCCCCAGAGTAACTGATAAAATGAGCATTGATGTGTGTGGGTTTTTTTGCAGTTTTGCACAGATTAACAGGAAATACTGTTTGTCACTCTCTCTTGCCTACAGTCTCACTCTGACTATCTGACTATCTCTTTCACCTTCTCTAATGCCCGAAATAGCCAGTCACTCCATTCAGCACCAGAGGCCATTTAGGAACCGCCACTCAATCTGCCTCTGTTTGTGTGGGAGTGTTGGGAAGTTGTCCACTTCCTCATGTTCACATTTACAATAGTCGCTCAATACAATATGCGTTCACGACTTACATACCTTACATCACATACGGTACAAATCCATCTTTTTGAAAGGCTTTTATAAGTTTTGCTACTAATGAAACATTTGTTACATGTTTTATCATGTTTTTTAAAGCATGATTTTGTATTACATAGACACGTTCAATATTATTACAGTTAGCCCTGTAGACTGACTCTATTGATCTATGTATAGAGGGTTTTCAGATGATTTACTGTAATCTACACTGTAGTGGCCATATTGAAAGTCCACAGATTGGCAGATTGAGTGGTGTCTATGGGTGGAAACAGCAGATTGGGTTTCTAAACACATCATTTCTGCATATTGTGACAACTCAATAGACCCTTTTCACAGAAGGAAAGAGTTATTGAGTTACATGTCAATTTTTGACATGTCACAGCAAAAGAAGCATTGGTGTAAATAATAAAAGGAATTAGGAGGAATTCCAAATAGCTGCTTTAGTTTTGGAGTCCTGGTATAGTACAGACTGGCTCACAGACTGTCATGGCTACTGAGACACATGGATAGGACAGAGCTATCATTACTGTCATTAGTAACACCTGTGCTTTTCCCTCTTTGACTAGTAAACACGTCTCTTGTGAAGAAGGCCTGGATACATGTTTATTTACATGCCAGGAAACTCAGGAATTAAATAGTTTGAAGTAGGTGAAGGATTTTATTCATTTAATGATTGCAAACACTTTGGAACAGCATGGCAAGAAATCAGGACTAAGCTAACAAGCAGTGATTTTTTTACATCTGGATCTACAAACAGTAAACTGCAGGGGTGGAAACGAGAATCTGGCTCCTTTACTCTGCTCCTCTTGTCTCTATGTTGACGTGTCCTTGAGCAAGACATTGAACACCAAAATACTCCCAATAATTAGGCTGGTGCCTTGCATGGGAGCTCCACGGCTACTGTGTGCGTGTATGTGTGTGTGCGCTTTGGGTAAAGGTCTGTGGGAATTGTGGCCATTTACATTTATTAATGAAATGAAAAATGTCACAGGGTGTCCAGTTTAGTGGCCCCTGGTTTGATTTTTTGTTTTTTAGTGCCATTGATGTTGTTCTGCTGGCCACTCTAAAGTGCCGCACATCGTCTGGGCTTGTGTGACAGAGAATGAAACCACAGTAGGTAGTAATGTTTTTTATTGAAAAATTGTGTGTGTGTTCCTCATACAGAATAATCCAGGTTTTAATTCCAAAGTTTAATGCAGGATGTTACCAGAGGTGTGTAAAAGACTTGTTTGCTTTGCTCTCAGTCAGTTATACCCAACAAGTTAACATAGGTTGTTGGTCACTAAAATTAGTGTTTCTAATGAGGTTAGCATGAAGAATGTTTCCTCTCTTTTCCCCTAGAGAGGAAGCAGAAAATAGTTTTTTGTGTCTTGTAACCTGCATCTGGAAATGACACATTTTACTGAAAGAACCTACACTCGACAACAATCTCTTTCAGGTATTTACTCTTTTCTTACCTACTTATTACACATTTACTCATTATTTAGTCATTCATTACAATTGAACATCTGATCCCACAGTTGGCCTCCATGATGGTGCCAGATATTTGTTTTGTAACTGCTGAGACCTCAAGTTCTCATCCATGCTGAATTTTGGATAGTGTTTTTTTAGGGAATTATGAGTATTTTGTTGATATCTGCCTCAAATGAGAAAGCCACTGAATGATTTGATTATATAAAACACTCTTTCCTCCCCACAAACAGTTCTTCAGTGTAACAAATGCTGTTTGTTACCATGTGAAAACGAAACATTACAGTCCCTGTGAGGTCATGGTTAGCCTACTTTAAGTGGTTTGTGGACTATGAAACCCCTACTGTGTCGAAGGGTTTGCACATGTGTGTGTCTACGTGTGTGTGTACACGCGTGTTTGTGTGCATCTAATCCAAGCTTTAGAGAATGTGTCCCTGCTCAGTCTGTCTGCATGCAACACAAGATTACTTCACATGATCTGGGACAGGTGTATACAAAACTGTGGATTAGTGAACAGTATATATTTTGCGTGTGCGTCTGTGTGTATGTGGCGATGTAAACTGTGTGTATGTATGTGTAAGAGAGAGGGAGAAAAGGCAACATTAGGATTAAATCTGTATCTGTATCTGTGTGTGTGTTTATGTGCCTTGGTGTGTCTGTGTGTTCCTATCCCAGATTACCCTAAATTTATCTTTCAACTGCCGACTGACTATCGGACATGACATCACCGGGGACATTGCCAATGACATCACAGGCGATAACACAGGATGTCCTTTTCTGATTGCTATTTTAATCTTTTGGATGCACAATTTGGAGGATTTGATAAAGCAATGATTTCAGAGGGGGTCATTACTACCCAGCTGATACTTAGAAATCATATATTGCTTTTACAGATGTTTTACCAAACTAAAAGCTTTATAGTAATAATATCGGCAATATTTTATTATACTTAAGTCTGTCTACACTAACTAGGATAAACTGGATTTTTTTTAAATATGGAAAGATAAAACCAATTTGATTAAATTTACATGAGGTTAAACCTTTGTCCTGAGCCCAAAAGGGATTGTATGCCTGTAGACACAGGCATACAATTCCCTTCTGTGTATACCAGCAGCTATTGATAAGTAATTAAAGCTGCGATCAATGTGTTGTTTAGGCATATGCATGGCTGTATCGTGTTACAAGCTGCTGATATCAGTTGCTGTAGCTTCACAGAGATCTTGATGGCCTCCCTGTCAATTTAACATCATTATGTCTTGGAAGCTTTAAGATTGGATTAGATTAAATTCACATCTGCAGCTCAGGCTACTATGTTGTTATCCAGGCCAAGTTGCCTTAAACTTGCTGGATTTGCATGTTGATTATGTAGTTTCTGTTTTAAGAGATGCTCTGCATTCACACATGTTTGTTAAGGCATCCATATGTATCTTCAACTGTGGGCACCTATAAAAAGCAGCTCAACACCCATTGTTTAAACTTGCTTTTGTTTAGTTCGTTTTTGTTTAGTTTTTAGTCCTATGCCTTTTAGCTGAATATCTGTCTCTTATTTCTATTGTTTGTCTTTTTTGTGAAGCACTTTGTGGCACCGGCTCTTGAAAGATGCTACATAAATATACTTACTTTGTTTGAGCCGATCTTCATTGTCTTTGTGTTTTCACCTGGATTTTCCACTTTAATCTGAATGTGATCACCTTCTAATCAACCAGAATTGCTTCTTATGCTGAGACAAGAACAGGACATCATTGTCATCATGTGTTGACTAACTAGTTAACCAATAGTTAATTAGTTAGTCACATCTGATCTGAGTAAGTAATCAGAATCAGAAATGCCTTATCCATTGTGTTTATATGTGTGTGCGTTATGTGTATGATAATTGTTAAGACACTGTATTACATTTAGCATGTTTTTTCTATGGTAACAGGTGATCCTGACGGTTTACCTCAGTGACACCCAGCAGATGCTAACTGAGGTCCCAGTTACTCCGGCAACCAGAGTGATTGATGTGGTCGAATACTGCAAAGAAGCTGGCGAGGGGGAGTGTCACCTGGCTGAAAAATGGAATGGGCATGGTGAGTCCATCCACCCATCCATCCATCACCATGTATAGCATTAATAAAAGTATATTTTGAAAAATATTTAAAAGAAGTCAAATAAGAATATCAACAAGGGGCCATTTTAAAAAGTGTCCATCTACGCAGATGATAAAATGTTGTATTTATAAGTCACATGGTTTTCTTGAGCAACCACCTTGTAGCATCAGCTTTCTGTAGCTCGTGAGCTCATCTGAAGCGTGAACATCAACAGACTGCCAGGTAATAAACGTGACTGTAATCCAGTATTTAACACCCATTGACAGGTGGTGGATAGAGTCTGTCTTAATATATCCACATATTCCTCATTTTGGTCTGTTGAACACTGATATAGTAAAGCTTGATCCCACTGAACATAGTATGATGATAATGATGATGATAATTACCAATACTATTATTGTTGTTCTGCTGTTTTCACAGTAGTCAGGCCTGCATTTCTATACATGTATGAACACCAACAGAATTCCTCACAATTTCCAATACTAGAATAGAATTACTGTTAACACCCTCTTGACAGTCTTTTGAGCATTAGAGTATTCACATGATTATAATCTGGAATTACATGACAGGAAAATCACAGTGTGACCCTCGCCTAGATCGTTTGCTTCAAAGCTAATTAAAAACAGAGTCAGACCTGTATCACGGGTACAGCTCGTGAAATCAATAGTGCGCCAAGTGTTGACTGTATACTGTAGGCCATTATAACCTTGAATAGACCAGTCCATCACATGCAGACACTCACAGCTACTGCACGTACTGTCAATTAAAGCATGGCCTACATCCATTCAATCATAGCTGTTGAAGTAGCGAGCCACATAACAACACAGTGTGTTTGTGCAGCACTGTGGTGCGACTGAGGGGTCAGACTGGCTATAAATGGCTCTAATACTATACTGTGTCTTAGAGGGTAACACTGGAAAGCAGCACATAATAAATGGTGTTGTGTCAAAGTGTTGCTGTGTGACGAGAGGCCATGCCTCAAGGCCACAGTTGGCCTCACGACTACTGTGTGTGTGTGTGTGTGTGTGTGTGTGTGTGTGTGTGTGTGTGTGTGTGTGTGTGTTTGTGGTCGGTGAGCCACTGTCTGTGTGTGTGTGTTATTAGCTACGCATTGATATATATTGCTTGGTTTCGAAAACCAACCTTTCCTTCTTTTCAGTTTTTTAAGCTTTAATCATATAAATGTGTAAATAATCACATATATAATTGAAGAGTTTGAGTTAATTGTAAAAAAATACTACTGTAGGGACACACACATACACAATACTACTACTAGGTCATTACAAAAAAAACATTTCACACTTTTGAAGTTGCTACTCATTTTCGGTCCTTGCATCAAAATACATCATTTCAACCTTTTGAGAATGATAGCAGGTTTCCATATTTTTTTTTGGGTTAACCCTTTGTTTACATTTTTATCATGGTTCTAGCCTTTAGTTTTAAGTTATGCAGTGTTAAAACAAACCAGATAACATCGAGTTTCCTTTTTAATTTCCCCGTTAAGTAGCTTTAAAGCCACAGTATGATGTTCTTGTTTACACAAATATTATGAAATATAAAAAAACTCAAAACTCCATATTTTGCATGGCTGCATCAGTCCATCACAAGATTTTACTCCGAATTCAGCTCGTCATATTTGGCATCTTTTTGAACTTTGGGATCCACACTAGAATGTAAAAAAACAGTAGAAATATGTGGGTTTGAACGATGTTTGGCTGCACAGCAAGAGTTCTTATTGACTGACCTACTGGCAGGACAGCGGGACTGAGTTAATATAACAGACACAGTAGAATCACAGCAATATAAAACCAAAACCATCAAAAAGAAGTCAAATTAACAGAAAGATCATTATAGAAAAGCAAACCCAACCTGATGAGTTTTTAAGAGAGGATATAATTTTAGCTGGTATTAGATGGCAGAAAAAGAGAAATTCTCAACATTTATTTCAGACAAGCAGTATAATTATAATTATATAGTAAATGTGAAAATGTGTTGTTTAATACGAAGTATTCAATACTGAATGCATATACACTCTGTAATAGCTTTGCTAACGTTGTCTCCTGCTCTGTCTCTTCACAGAGCGAGTTCTCCCTCAAGAGTTGTTATTGTTGGATCTTCTCCAGCAGTGGGGGGCCAGGAGGCCGGAGGTCAGCTTCTACCTCAGACACTGCCCCTCCTGGACGCAAGGTAGAGCGAAACAAACAACCACACATTTTGATTCCACCCAAACTTCCCACATGAGTTGAACTGCTGACTTTCAGTTTTCAGCATCATTCACTCACATGAAGGAAACAGCGAAAAGCAGAGAGCCAGTGGTGTGTGTGTGAAGTGAGGTCAGGGGCTTGGTCAGTAATTAGCCAGATAAGATGATTAGAGTTACATAACATGGACAGGGCAAACATAATGGGGAGAAGGGGCAGAGACAAGGACAGAAAAATGTTTGGTCTGCTGCATAAATGTCAGACGCAGGGCCACGAAAATTGTTTTTCTTTTCTCTGTTAAACAAAGAATGAATTAACGATTGTGTAATATTTATCCACGTTAGTGCCCAAAGCGTACGACAGCAGGGGCTGCTGCTGCAATAGCGTCACCATACTGTAGCACTGGTGTATTTTTGTGTCTGTTTCTGCTCCCTGCTGGGACAGGACAACCTCACCACCTGCTGGTACATTAACCCCCCACCCCATTCATTAAAAACATGAACATCATTCATTAGAATGTCATTATGAGCATATGCTTGTTAACTGTTAAGTTTACTCTGAATAATAAATAAATCATTAATACAGTTTTTTGCTTGATTTTTATTCAACTTGGCAGAGTCACAGAGACGATAAAGGTTTTCCCATGTGACCGCAGCAGTGCATTTGGTGTCCCACTGTTGCAAGACGAGACTGCTTTTCCCCTAGTCCCTCTGTTTCTAGCGACAGGGACAGCCAAACCTTCCCTTCAATTTGCTGCCAACTAGTGTTTGGCTCTTCTATTTTCATAAAACAACTTCTTAAACTGGCCACTTGCTCTCCAATTACCCTAATGTATTACCTCCTCCCAGGCTAATTGATCATCACCTGCCCTCTGTGATTTATTGAAGGTGTCCGTGGTGAGTTTGCACCTTCCACACAAGGACATCACTTTCCTCTTAAAAGCGTATACTGCTCTCCCACATCACAAAAATAATCATCCCTGCAAAGGATAGTAATATGTTACTGAAATGGAACAGGGGTAATTCAATAGTCAAATGTGAATCCAAACTCACCACAACTAATGATAATGAATTTCTGCGTTTCCATAAATTACTATTTTAATTGACCTAGCTTCTGTTAAACTAAATACAGTAATTAAATATATTACTTACTAAGTTATCTATACTATTTTGTCTGCCCAAATGAATGTTAGTACTGCATTAACTGCTATATTGACTAGAGGTGAAACTTGGAGCTGGCTGGGATTAGCCCAGATTAAACTTGTCTGGTCTTAGTAGAATTAAAACAAATGCTATTTATAGATTGTACACAGAGAGAACGATGGGGCTAGACATATATAAGATGAGGAAGACTGTTTTCACTCATAATTTAATGTTTTTGTCTTTATCAAATAGAGTTGTGTGCGTGTGTGTTTGTGTGTGTGTGTGTGTGTGTGTGTGTATTTAGCGTGTGCAGAATCAGCCTTACTGCAACATCTTGTCCTCTGCATTTCAGTACCGTTTTGATGGCAAGTTGCCAAGAACATACTCTACATCCTTAGTAGAAGTAAGAAAGACTGAATATGAATGAGGACAGTGCTAACAAGGACACAACAACATAATAACACTTACGGTTTCAACACCAGAAGATATTGTAGAATGTTAAGACAAGAACCTGACTGATATAAAAATATAAAAATCTGTACATACAACATGATAGTAAAGGAAAATTATAAAACTTGTCGAGCTTGACAGTTTTTGTTTTTATTTATCTTTGAGGTAAGGCGCACACACATTGCTATATCTCTGCTTAGAGTTATTTTTGTTGTTCATTTATCTGCAGAAAAGCAGCAACATTTGGAGCAAAGCTGGACCACAGAAGCAACAGAGAGTGCTAATGACAGGGTAGGTAGACACACACACACGCACACACACACACACACTAGAGCTGGGCTGGGCTGAAGGTGCGGGACTGACTGTGTTATGCATCTCCAATTAGCTCAATCTCAACATCCAGGATCTATTTGGTATATAAAAATCTCTACACCACAACACTAATATTGTCTGGACTACGGAATAGGTCTGTACCTAAATTTATCCTAGTGTGAGATTTTGATTCCACAAAACTGCAGTATGTGTATATACACACACGCATATATTAATATATATGAAAGCATGAAGATCAGATTTACCAAATACTATTCCAGAATACCAGTATCAAACTCTCTCTTTTACCTATGAGATATGCCCCCCTAAAGCTGTTCATACAAATAACATTTAAAAGAAGAAGCAAGGAGACAATTTGTTTAACTTATATATGCCAAACTGTGCCCTGTTAAAGGAATAGTTCGACAATTTGGCAAAGAAGCTTATTCGCTTCCTTGCCGAGAGTTAGATGAGAAGACTGATACCACTCACATTTCTGTACTATAAATATGTAGCTACAGCCGTGTGACGTTTAGCCTACATTTAAAGACTCGAGACAGCTATCCTGGCTATGTACACAGGTAAAAAACATCTGCCATCAAAATAACCCTCTGAGGTTTTTGCACCTTTTATTTGTATGGATGAAACAAACGTGTCAATTAGTGAGCCCCGTTTCCCAATATATTGAAAGGTTCCTTTAACACATTTGTAAGCTTCTGGTTGTGATATTGACTGGGAAGTCAACAAAAAAATATCCACCCAGTCTGCAGCCAGTTTGGCTTTGGGTATTCTCGAACAGGCTCATTTAATTTAGGAAAGGCATTAAGACATAAATGGTGTGTGCATGAGTGTGTGAGTATTCATATATTTACAGTACAACTATGTGCACGGATGTGTGTATGTCTTTGCCTGTGTGTAGTCTAGCGGATTAGCCCAAGGATTAGTGACAGTGATGATTATAGTTCTCTACCAGCAAGAACCATTTGAAAACACACACACACACACACACACACACACAGTAAACTCTATACATACAGCATAATTACCACATATATTCATAGATAGAGATAAAGAAAAGATAAAATGGGAATAAGCCTTTTGCCACTAGCCTGACTAAATGCCGTTAGCTAACCATGTTTTGTTTCGCTAGCTTCCTGGTTTTGTTGTCTTACCTACAAAAATGAGTCATTTACTAAAAAGAGCAGCCGGCCTCATGTGAGCAGCTTTTTATTCTTTACTAACAGCTATTTTCAACCGTGTCAGCTATTGTATTTAACCTCAGCCTAGACGCTTGCTTTGTGCATGTTGGTTAGGCCTCTGTTAGCCAGTCACTGACCATATTTGCATGTGTATATGTATGTGCATATCTGTGTTGGTCAGTCTGCTGGTTAGTCAGCCAGTATTTGTGTGTGTGTGTGTGTGTGTGTGTGTGTGTGTGTGTGTGTGTGTGTGTGTGTGTGTGTGTGTGTTGGTCAGTCAGTGAAGGTAGGATTAGCTTGGTCCCATGACATAACCAGGCTAAGAGGATTGTTAGCTAGCCAAACAGCTCCTCTCCCCCCTCCTCCTCCTCCCCTTCCCCCGTCTTCTCTCTCTCTCTCACCTTGCGCACTCCTTCACAGTCGTCTTGGGATATCTGTCCTTCTTCGTCCTCTACTTTTTACATTAATTTCAAGCAAAAACAAAGAGTTTGAGACAAGACAGGAGCGTGGGGGTGAGTTCTGGAAATTTGTTTCTTTTCTGTGGGTGTATGTGTGTGTGCGTGACAGTGTCTGTGTGAAGCTAAAAAAATGTGTGTGTGTTTGCTTTACACTTCTACCTACCTTACATTATTTTGCCTGCTTCTCACGTCAGCTTGTCATACATAATAGAAGAACTGAAAAACTGGATAGGAGGAGTAAATGTAGAGGTGACATTAAAATGTGTGTCTCAGTGTGCTTTAATTTCTTTTCCCTTTATGTTTCTGAAAGTTGTTCTCTGTCTTTGTTCATGATGTAGGCTACACTCACGCACACACACACACACACACACACACACACACACACACACGTCTATTCCTCTATCCCCATGGGACTTATTGACAATGCATTCCCTAACCCTTTACCCTAACCTGATTGTAACCTTAACCCTAAAACCAAGTCTTAACCCGCAAAAAGCAGTCTCTATCCATGGGGACCTCTATTTTTGTCCCCACAGTGACATGAGTCCCCATCGGTTTGTGTGCATTCAGGTTCAAGTTCCCACCGAAATAAAAAACATGAAACACACACACACATACACATACACACATTGGCTGACTGCTTGACATGGAGTGTCATGTGTCAGGGTGGGATTGCTGGCCATGTGTTTGTATGTGTGTGTGTGCGTTAGTGTCACAGAATCAGAGCACAGGGTGTGTTTAGGTCAGTGTGGTCTTGTGAAAACTGGACGCTATGTGCAGGCAAGGTGTGGCTTCTGCTTTGGCCATGTGTGTTTACGCTTGACAGTGTTATTTTGTCGATGTTTGTGTTACTGAGCGATGTGGATGCATGACATGACTCCAAATCAGGGTGCGACTCTTGGCTCTCTATAATCATATCCAAAAGCTCTCACTTACTCACTCACACACAGATACACAGACACACCCACCAGATGCTGTTTCTTCCAACAGAATGGTGGCAGTGCTGACATGTGTGTATGAGAGAGAAAAAGAATGAGATTTTCTTTTGTGTACAGCTGTTTTAGATTTGTTATTCATCACTCATCTCAATACTAATGTCATTACTTATTGCAACAAAATGTATTTTTAATATTACTTAAATTTGCTGTGCTGTGTGTTTATGGTTTTCTAATAAATAGTGCAAAAGTATAACAGGCTCTATGATCAAAGCATCGTGTTGATACGCTTATCGGTGTGCACTGTCTTTGCATGAACACAACATATCTGGCATGAATCTACAGTCTGCTATATATTTTGATGGTGTCCATGTATGCTAACAACAACAAAAAAGTTACCTGTATGTGCGGGCCTTCTATGTACTTAGCCTTTATGGTCTGGCACCATTTACAGTCTTCGTCTGTGACCCACTCGTAGCTAATAGCTCACTACCCGTAGACCTACTTTGCTTAACTTTGTTTGAGCCTCAGTTAATGTTACTACTGCCAGTTGCCGCCATTTCTCACTGGAATTCCATAGTTAGCTAGAGCTGAAATATGCTGTAAAAAGATTTTGAAAATGTGAGGACGAGTGCCATATCCAAATTTTACAAAATTAACATCATGCTGTAGGCCATTGGAGAAGACTTGAAACAAGCGAATGAGAACATAAACTCTTTCGCAAAGTGTTAACTGAGTTTACTGAGAAATAGGGTCATTTTGTCATAGATTCCAATGCCATAGGTCATTAGAAAGAATGCACGTTTAAGGCACTTGACTCTTGATGCTGACATGCTAAACTAAGATCACAACTGTGGTCAATACCAAGCATGTAGAATTTTGCTCAAAGTACTGTTGCTCCAATAGGGCATCTTCACAGAGCTGTTTGCATGGTTGTCGACTCCTAGCCTTGTTTCATGATGTCATATTTCAACTGGCTTTATCGTTACTGAATACCTACTGATTATGAAAAAAACAAGAACAAAAAAAACAAGGTGAGGTGGCATGTAATTTCTGGATAACTGGATATTCACTGTAATGTTATGGAAGCACTGGTGTTTTGCAGACAATTAAGAGGAGCTGTGTTTTTCTCTGGCTTGTGTGGGCAGGGTCAGTCAAACAGCGGTCCTATCCCAACATTCTCTCCTTCCACTCCCCAAGACAACGTCTTGTAAACCTTGTGCACAACCTCAGAACGACCACAGGGATCATCGCACATTCTGAGTTAACACAGGCCTGCACGCATACACACATAATGGATTCTGTTGATCCAACTGTGTGTAACCATACCCCATCCAGCTGTGTGTGAGAGCACTGCTCAGGGATATATTAAGAATTCAGGTGTGTTTGTGTGCTCTTGAGTTAACATGCATGTCATGGGTTATGTTGATGTAGATTAAGATGAATATTTTCACCATATGTCATCACTAGAAATGCCTCTGTAGGTTATATGATAGTCTGGGTTCAGGGACATTAGCGGAGTTTAAGTATCACTTATATCATTCATACATCCAGAACATAGAAAAGATCTGTTAGGATTAAACTAAAGGCATTTATCATTGAATTATATCAGTAAACATTCAAACTCTGGCAGCAGAGGAACTATGTTGAAATGGAGCAAGTATTCTGGAAGCTTTGAAAGCTGTAATTGTAGGAAAGTCCCTGTTTGGATGAAATCTGGGTGGTATTGTGTAGTACCAGAACTTGAGTTAAGTGCGTATTCCCTAAGTCCAGGTGGTCTTCCTGTTTTTGCGGAATTCTGCAGAAGGTGTTCACTGCTTCGCCCAAGGACACTGTCAGGACACATTGCTGTTGATGGACAAGCTGTCAGTGGTGCGGTTCAAAGATGTGACCTTTCAGTTACAGGAGGGGTCTCGGGACCAGCGGGCCACCCTGCTGTGTGAACGTTAGTCACTGGAGCGGATCTGATAACAGAGTTTTCCCCTTTGGTACGGTCGAAGCTGCAGGAATGTCTGGAGGCTGTTATTGTAGATTAGGAGGGATATTTTTACTGGAGGCATACAGCAGATGGGAAGGCGATGGGTTTCGTTACTTATGGGACCTATGATCAGAACAACGTGTCTGTGTGTGTGTATGTGCGCGCTTTGTATGTGTGCATAACTCTGAGAACAAATATACTGTGGGGAAACGTAATACTCACACACTGAGAAAGTCAAATATCCCCATGTGCTTCAGATTATAACCTTGATCGCAACATATTTGAAACTGCTGCAAAGACCAGTGAACAGCAGCAGCACGAGGTGGTTGTATTTGCCGTTGTACAATTATAGCAAAATATCCTGGAATGATCTATTGACACCAGCGGCAGTCAGGTTAAACTGATAAGTTCTCTATAATATCCTGTATTATTTCTTCATGTTCCTCCTGTTATCCGTCACTGTAAAACATATGGCGTTTTCGCACTGGAGGAGCTTCTTCATTGTTTGTTGCTTTTTATTGTGGCCGCACAGCAAGACGTGGATATTATTGTAGTTCTTAGAGCGCCGTTTTGAGGCGTGAGGGACTTTTTTAGCTCCTGCTTCAAAGTAGATACTGTCCCATCACAACAGGAACTATGTGTGACGTAAGTGTATGTTGATTGGTCGAGGGGCTAGTTTGTCTCAGTCAGCAGCTTATAAGTTTACAAGAATTTGCCAAATTTTAAGATAAGTGGCAAACTACACTAAAGATTAGACTACATGCAGACAGCTTTCATTTTAGCTTGTTTGTAACAATTCACTATTAGCTATCCGGTATCGAGACTAATTTAGCCCTTGTACCCGTTTAATATCGGGTTTTGATACCCATCCCTAGTTATTTCTTCTGAAATATTACATGACATAAAACTAAAATATGATAACGTTAAAGTTAGTTACCCATCTCTGTCTACAGTGCTTTGTCTTCTCTCATTCTTGATGATATGTTCGCATGTCTTTTTTCCAACTTTATAATTATGAAACCCACAACACACAACAAACACGCTGCTCTGACAACGTATTCCAACGTATTAACATTTGTTGTTGTTGTTGTTGTATCTCGCACGGAAATAAAGCTGCTATTCCAAACGCCATCGGTCGGCTGGATCACTTCAGCGTTCCTATTGGCAGTGTAAATTCAAATAGAAAAAACGGCCTTGAAGGTATGTGGTTCTCTGAGGGACTCCCCAGTGAGTAGTTCCTCTTAGGGCATCTCCAGAGATATTTTGGTCGGAAAACGGCAATTAACGTATAGGATGTATGGCATCAGTCTCACAAAAATACAGAAGAACCAGTGTGAAGAGACTTTTCTGTGCACCATAGTCTGATCATGCCACACTGATGGCACTGAGAATTTGCAACTAAAAAGCCTGTCTGATTTGATCAAATAACCCACTCACAGCACTGAACTTGCCTGATTTTTTTCCTTCAGGTTGGAGGAGTCTCTTCTTCCTTTTTAGTCCTGAAATATTTTTTTTAGTCTGAAGTGGGATGTGTTGATATTTTGTTAAAAGAACACACAAGAACATTTGTCGCTGGGTGGTGCTAGGAAAGATTTTGGCTCCTCAAAGCCTGCATGATATGTTCTGTGGCTGAATGGGTCCGTTCACAAGACATGTACTTTTATGAACAAATGGAAGCTTTAATAAGACTTTCATCACAGAGCTACTACACTGGAACTGAAAAAGAAAACTGTCTGCCTAGCTGAAATGAACTAAAATGACGTTAGGTTTTGCCATCCTTTGTCATGTTGTGTTGTTGAGCCTACCCAACTCACCTGCCAGTGTCTTCTTCTTCTTCTTCTTAAAGATTTGGCAAACTGGAAACAGCAATGGTGTCCTTTCATTCTCTGTACTAATTGGAGGAGAGGAGTAATTCATTCATTGGAATATAGCCTAAAATATTTAATCAAGGAAAAGTAGCCTAAATGATCACAAGCCACTCAAAACCATTTTTATCTGCCCAGTCAAATAAAAATGAGCCCAACTGGGCAGAAAAATGTCCAGTCTGGCAACACTGAGCTCTGCCAATATAAAGTAGTTTTACATGTTTGTATTCAGCTCCTTCAATCAAAAGAAATGTAATCTTGGCCTGCGATCAGGTCAGCCAAGATGAGGAAATGTTTTAGTTTAATTCAAGAATAATGGTTCAGGTCCAGCTGTTGATCCATTAGTTTAATGATCTGAGACATGTTCACATTCTGTTGTGAAGCAAGTTACGAGTCAAATTTTCATAGGTGTGGCAGAAGTGAATAAATAGGCTTCCTGAAAATAAAGGTGTAAATATGCAATGTGCAAAGTCACTGCATCACAAGGAGGATGTTGATGTGCCTTGTTAGTTTTCCCCAGTTGTGAATGTTTTCACTTTAAAGAGCTGCCAACTTTCCCAAAAATAATTCTTTTAATTAATATTGACATCCTTTGTGGTGTAAATGTTTTTTAAAGGCCTGAAAAGAGTCAAATTTGAAAACTTGAGTAGTTCAAACAAATCAGTCTCCCCTTTAAAAAATACTAGGCTACTGAATTTTAATGAGATGTCATCCTATTTCAATTCTACTACTACTACATTTTATTTAATTCTAAAAATGAATCACCTTTAATAGAACTATGTTTTTTATGTTTGCAAATGTGTATTGCCCAATCACACCCACAAATATCTGCACACAGAACAGCAGCACTGGCATAAAACTACAGTATGCTGTTATTACTGGATGTGTGTGTTTGCCTCTGTGTGTGTGTGTTTTTTTATCTGAGTGAGACGTATGTGTGTCTGTTTGGCAGAGTGAAAGGGAAAATGTGTGACGCAGCAGTTGAGTCACATGTCACATTGTGTGTGTGTGTGTGTGTGTGTTTGTGTGTTGCAGAGAGTGAAACAGTGAAAAAGAGGACAATATGACGTCAGCTGTTACTCTAGTGTGTGTCCATGTGTGTGTATTTGGGTGTGTTTTCTGCTGGACGTGTCTGGTATAAATTTGATCAGCGTGCTTGCTTCCACGGCCATTCATCGGCCAGCATCATCATCATCTTTGTCGCCGTCATCAACTTCCTCGTATAGCACACATTTGGATCACAAGGCAGAGGTTGATTGAGAGCAGCTAGTGCTCCATCAGCCTGTGGTGCAGTGATTTCCCTCCTGCGAGAAAGTGGGAGAAAGAAAGAGGGAGGTGTGAGGGGGAGAGAGAGAGAGAGAAGGGGCTGTCGCTGCAGCAAAAAGCCAGCTGCAGAGGGATGACAAGGATGGTAAGAAAGAGAGATGAAGGAATGCAGATCTAGAAAGAGATGGGGATTAAGAAAGATGGAGAAGATGGAGGGGTGGAGGGAGATAAAGATGTAAACAAAAGGATTGAGGAAGGAAGAAAATACAGAGAGATGATGAGAGGTGTAAGAAGAGAAGGAGGTATGGAAAGAGCCCAATAGTGGAAAACAGACAGATATAGAAAGATGGAATGATAAAGAAATAGAGGGAGGTACGAAAAAAGGACAGAGGTGATGACTTTCCCTCTGTCTTATAGGTCTACATGTTTGTTTACTGTAGTAATTGGATGCATTGTCACTTTAGTGGGCTTTACACGTCATATGAAAACATACCAGTGCCGGAGAGAGAGAGTTTTCATGAGAGAGAGAGAAGAGAGCGAGCGAGTGAGAGAGTGAAAAGGTGAAGGGGGGGCGAGCGAGAGAGAGAGGGAGAGAGAGCGTGTCGTAAATCACAGCACATCACCAAGAGGGAAAGTTGTGATAAGGATCGCTCTCGTTTCCCCCCTCCAAGCTCTTCTTTTCCAAGCCTCTGGCATCATTTTTCTATCTGAAAGCATAAAGGTCCGCCGTTTCTCTGAGAGGCTGTGAGCATGGAGTGGAATGAGGTGGATTTGGTGCAGGAATTTACTGTTGAAGGACAATGCAGCAAAATTAAAGTCCGCTCCTGCAGGATCACATGGGACAGCCTGCAGGTAAATACAGCACAGCGGGAAGCTGATAGAAACTGCATGTTAATGTCAGCCGGGGGCAGTCTGCAGGATGTCGTACAGGGTGTTAACAGCATGAGTGGCAGAATACATGACACCGTCGTTGAGTGTCAGGCAAACTGTTAACTTTTCAGTAGCTGTAGGATGCATGTCATCATTAGAAAGATTAGAAAGATGGGCTAGCACTACCTGAGGACATAAACTTCATCGACAGATAATCCCAGGACATCACACTAATGGCCTCACTGTTGTGAGGGAGGAGTGATCTTTAGTCCACCCGATGAAAATCTTTCAGTTAAGTCTTTTAAACCAAGCAAGTAAGCAAGATAGTTAAGTTAGGTTGATGACCAAGCTTTTTCCTGCTTACTGGAGTTCATACATCTTTATAATGCAGTGTGTTGAAGTAAGTACATGGAAGCAAAAGGGACATAAGGATTAACATATTGCAACCAACTGAATACCTACATTATAGATATGAATTTAAGTCACCACTTACTACTTATAGTGTTGGAAATTGAACTACCATGGAATTAATTAAAATACCTCATAACTTCAAAGTATCTCTCTTCAAAGTATTCTCTCTTTGAAATGTTCAGTTGTCTTTTTTTCGTACTAAAGAATTCAAGTCAAGTAAAAAAACAATCAGGTTGATTAAAGTGGAATGGTGAAATTCAGACACCAAAACTCAAGGTGTAAATAAAAACTGAAACCCCTCTCAGGTTCTGTAAGCCGTGTGATGCAAGACGGAGCTGTTTGGATGCTGACTACAACTCTGTCACTTAAGTTTTCAAATATACATCCAGAAATGTCAAAAATCAAAAAGAACATAAAGTTTGGAGGTCTAAGGAGTAACTCAAATTGGTAGGAAAAATTTGGGATTAAACGGGTTGAATTGGGGATTCAGACAACATAAATCCACATAGATGGTCTTTAAATTAAAATATTTCACTGCTATAAAGTCAGTTAAAATTTCAACATCAAGTAGTCACAATCAGTTATTTCACTGTTTATAAAATGCTAATGATTGTGCCCTTTTTGGCTTCCATACAAGTACATCAGTAAATGATTATCAAATTGAAATGAGTTGTGTGATGATAGATGTTCGAGCAAAAAGAGTGAATTTCTTTCATTTGCATCACATTGAAGGGTCCGTGTGATAACGGGCATGTTCTAATCATACTGGCACTGCCTGGCCTCCTTTAAGTTGACATCACTTGGCCAGAGTGCATTAGCAGGAGATCAGTTTGTATCTGCAGACTCTTAATAATGCACATCAAAGTGAGGATCTGCAGACTCCCACAGTTCAGCAGTCAGCTAATGACATGTGGCACCAGTGACTGGAAAACGATGTGCACAATGTCAGTGTCAAAAACATGAAGTAGTCTGCATTATCTGAAAGACTGTGTGTCTTATGTTTTAAAGAATTCTGTAAATCAGCCTGAAGGCAGCGTCTCAGTCTGCCATTAATCACCGACACTGATATTTAACACAGCGCTAATGCTGCCGAGTTAGAGCTTCCACACCCCGAGTTGTTAAATGGACGGTGGGTTTAATTTGTTTCACTGATTTCATATCTAAGAATTGTCTTAGCCCTCAGGGCTCAGTACAGTAATGAAGTTTTTCATCAGCTCCTCCCTGAGTCATGGCATTAAAACCTCCGCTGAGATATCTGAAGATGTTTTGAACATTTTTACAAAATTGATTGAAGCCCCCAGTCCCTTTGTGACCATTTCTCTCTCATCTCATGGCAGAAATTCAGTTCTGAATGTATTCTGGCACCTGAGCGCGTAGCAAGGCACACATCACCAGATAGCTAAACACTCTTAAATACCTTGATTGAAAGTAGCACTCTATGGTTTCAATGACGATGGAGCGTAAAGTTGGTTGTCAACGTGCACTTGTACGTCCGTTTATTGAAGACACAGCACTCAATGTGATCAAGCCTTTAAACCTTAAGTCATAGACCCCGTAAAAGTTCAGTCTGTTGAAGTATCAACCTCATCATGGTTTTGATGAAAGTTCTGTTTTAAAGGCCACTTCACCCAAATAAAAAAGGAAAACAAAATTTTCACTGTTTTACCTTACATTTGTGTTTTCTAGTGTAATTCTTCAATGTATCACACACCAAATTCCACTGTATTAGAGGAGTGGTAGAAATCTCAAAACAATTTTTTAAAAATGGCTTCATGTTTTCTGTCAATCTGGTTTAACCAACCCATCAACACTCCTATGTCTTAGTGTAGCTGTTTACACCACAGAACATTAAAAATTAAATTAACTGACCACTGACCAAACTCTACTTTGCGTACAGTAAAAGAAGCACTATAACTTTGAACTTTGGTTGTGCTCATTTCTTCACTGAAATGTTTCCAACTTGCTTTCTCCCGTCACAAAAAGAAACTACTACTTCTTTAAAGTAATTTAACTCTGAGTTTTATTTGAGGCCCCGTCCTGTTTTTACTTACTACTTTAGTTGTTTTTATGGTGACTCACTTGTATTATATGTTTTGATCCTGCACTTTGTGGTAATGTTGCATTAGAAGACAGTATTTTGAAAGCTGTCCTAATGTTTTCCATCCTTCACTGTGTATTTGGAAGAGTAAAAATATTTCTAGCTCCATACAGCATAAGCAGTCCAGTACTGCAATATAACTACAGTTATTTGAGTTACTGGCTGTACATGTGACTGTTTGGTTTGGCACTATTGATCAGCTAAACACATGTTTTGACACGTTATGTTAAGGCTATTTGGCGGTGTAATAGCATGTTTTAATCCCAGGTAGGAACTACATATTCATAGCTTGGGTCCCAGGCATTTTTTAGTAGGCCTGGTATATTGTGAACTAATAGATAATGCTAAAAATAATGATAAAAAGTCATACTGATAATGTCAATCATACTGATTCATTAACACATTTTGCTACTAGTCTGCTTAGTATGACAAGACTTCATATTCTGATATTGTTTTGTTTTGTATTCTACTCTGCATTGTAGCTTTATTTGATGCAGTGCAGAGCTGCATGGTGTTGAAGCTGTCCTACATCATGTTTTCTAGGGTAACTATGTAGTCACAGGTCTGGAAACATGCTCTCCATCGAACACCATGTTGAAACACTGTTTAGATAATCAATTAAATACCATTTAGAATCGTGTGATATATAAACTGATGTATTGACCGTTAACACAAAGAAGTGTTGTTTTTTCACTTTTTTCGCATTGTTTAGCTTCACTGCATACTGAAAATCAATGTAACATACCAGGTCCAGTGTGTGTGTATGTGTGTGTGTCCATGAATGAACACACACAATAGCAGGATATGGCTGGGGCAGAAACCATCCGCTGTTGTCTGCTAAAGGCATTTCTCACCTCCATCCCCCACCCCAAGCCACCCCCTCACACACATCATAGAAATGTTTGTTCTGAAGAACATCCACAAACACTGCTACATCACAAACTGTTCTGGCGTGCGCTCGGTTCAATAAAGCTTTTAAAATACAGGACAAATGATCAGTGTGATTTGATTTTTTTTCCCAGCTGATGTTGATGTCTGTGTCACAGCCCTGTAATGACCTGGGCAGATAGGATTCTGGCTATTTACCCCAGACCAATACTATAATTCTGTCACTCTGCCAAGGCCACCAGCTGCTGGCCTAATAACATTTCTGTACCACGCTGAAGGCGCTCTATGAACTGAAGTGTGAGGTGATATGTGTGTGTGCAGTATTTATCTCCTGTCACTGCTTGTGTTTTGATCTTGTCAGTAACAGTCCTAAATTCAATGATGTGCACAAACAGTGATGTGTGAGATACACAGGGGGAAACACAAGCCTTTTCTCTGGGCACGCTATATTAATAATTCTGATGTTTTTGTGTGGGTGTAGGTTCCCCGTGTGGAGCTGACTCTCTCTGAGCTCCAGGAAATGGCCACAAGACAACAGCAACAAATAGAGGCTCAGCAACAGATGTTGGTCGCCAAGGTAACGCATGGACGCACACACACACACACACACACACACTCACACTCACACAGGAACACTCTTGCTGTGTCCGAAATCCCCTCTCAGTCACTACTCCCTATCCCCTCTGTAGGGAGTTGTATGTAGAGCACTATGTAGTGAGCTCATTCGCGTTATACTTTTCGGACACTACCCCGATCGTTATTTCGGCGCCGTTAATTACGTCATTGCTGTCGGATTGGCATTTTTTTTCTATCAGCGTGATGCATGCTGGTATACGGCTTGGTTAGTGACCATCGGTTGTACACTACTTTTCAAAATGCATTCTGGGATACATTGAGTGGACTATAT
>JAPMOB010227356.1:0-26409 GCA_029875015.1 Lepomis gibbosus
ACTATGCTATGTTAAGTCTTCATCAGTCTCCGAAACTTCTTCACACCTGAACCTGGCTCACAACAATAATTCCTAACAGTGCATAAAGTGGAAGAAATAGGTGCCAGTACTCCAAGACATTTTGGTTACAAGTCACAAGACAATGACAAGAAGATATTTTAACAGTATTTTGAATAAATATTTGATGCTGAAATATATCAGTGGGTGGGTCTGGGTCTACTCCTCCCCCAGAAGACTATGAGCATTACACTTAATTTTCTGCATTCTGTTGACTTTCTGCATCAATTTATGAAGGACATGTCTTTATTTATAAGAAAGGAAAATAAATTAAGGTGTCAAATGACAATTCAAAATCTAAAAATGGAATATAACGCAGTAATCATCTCAACAATGAATTTATTTCTTCTATATTTCAAATGCATTGCATGTTTTCTTATTGTGTATTGTTTGATTTGTTATTTAACATTTGTTGTTGCAAGCTGTTTTTCAGAACATTTTTAACAAAATTTTTCAAAAGGTCCACAGCATCTCCCCAGTGTAGCCTAAAGTGCAATTTATACTTCAGCGTCAAATCAACAGCGTAGCCTCTGCATAGCCCCATACCCTACGCTGTCGCCTACGACACCTATCTGTCAATATTTTTTCCTGCCCAATCCTAGCTGTGATTGGTCGGTTCACAAAAAGTGATATTGACGAGTAAAACGTTGAGGTACTGCGTACCGGCGCGTTCCGGCCCACTTCAAGCACTGTGTATACTCTTTGGTTAAAACAAACAGCACTGTTGATGCCTTCCCAATGGAGCAGACTTACAGCCTGGCATAGGGATAAAACCATGAACAAATTTGATTATTCTGTTTAGTAGAAAACAACAAGTAGTTCCAACCTTTGACCCAGGAGGAGGGGGCAGCCCCAGGAAGGCATACACAGAGTTGTCCTCTTTGGCGTCAAAGAACGTCTCATAGTCCTGCATGAAAATAAATAAAAGCATTTTTAACAAGTCTTGAGAATGATGAGTCCCGGCTATTTCTGCTATATACAATGTCTGTGCACTTTTTTTAAATTTTATTTTTTAACTTTATTTAACTAGGCAAGAGAGTTAGGAAAAAATTCTTATTTACAACCATGGCCTGGCATACACTTACTTACCCCACAGTAGTTCTCTTCATTAAAGATCTGAGGGGGCAGCGGGATGCCGTTGGTGGGCTTCTTCTCTTCAGGGACATTCTGCCTCATCCACATGCGGTTCTCCTCGTTGCAAGCGATGTCCAGCGGAGTGTAGTCCACTTTAAGAGCCTCCAGGAAGCCGACCACATCCTGCTGCTTCTTCTTGATCTGGGAAGCAGGAAAAAAACTTAAGCTTTATGAAAATCAGCACTGATTGCACACAATGTGGGGTGTAATATTTAACTTTCAACCTTGGTGTTTCTTTCAGGATAAAAAGTGTGCAACATTTAAATTTTATCCTCTCCTGGTCTCCGGTTGTACAATATAGATCTTAAAATATTAGACAGAAAATCTTTCAAGTTATTCATCATGCACAAAAGCCAAACATTTGTTCTAGCATCTTAAATGTAAGCATGTGCTGCTTTTCTCTGTATCAGTCTGCTGCTTTATATCACTGCAGACTGATTTTATTGTTCTTTTTGGATTGTTTGTTTGACAGAAAATGTTGTTGTTGTTGTGGGCTCTGGGAAATTTTGATGATCTATTTTTCTATATATTCTGACAAATTGTAGTCAAAACAATGAATTTACTGAAATGAATAAAAATAATTAGGTTAACTGATGATGAAAATTCGTTTTCATTCGTAACCCTAATAGACAAATCAGAAAAACGTGATCAAACATCTACATACTGGTGGCATCTGGATTATGTAAGATTCTAAATAGACTATACTGCATTTAGCAGTAATAAACATAACTATGTACATTCACTCACTCAGAATCACAATCAGCTTTATTGCCAAGTGTTTTTTACACCTACAAGGAATTTGCTTTGGTGACTAGTTGCATATAAATCTAAAAAAATTATAATTGACAAAATATACAAGTTATAAAATAATAATAAATGATCAAGCTTTGTACTTACAGTTCTGAGGTACTTAGATTTTATGCTACTTTATATTTCAACTCCACTTCATTTCACAGGGAAATACTGTACTACAATTATATGACAGCTTTAGTTACAAGTTACCTATAATTAAAATTAGCACCTTTATCAGTTGCAACACTAAAGTTTTTTGCATGAATGTTTCGATAATTATAATCTAAATATACATGATTCTTCGGCATGAGTAATTTTATTACTTTTAGTACATGTTCCTACTAATATCTTCTACCTTCAGTCAAGTACAAATTTTAATGCAGGACTTTTACTTGTAACACGTTTCTGCACAGTTAGTTTTACTTTAGTAAAAGGTCTGAGTACTTCTTTCACCTCAGGCAGTGAGTCATGAATTGCCGTCTACCTGAGACCTTGCACCTACACCAGGAAACACTGGACTGAACAGGAGAAAAAGTCTTTCTGCTGTGAGACAATACTGCTAACTAACTAGGCCACCATGCCAACCCCCGGACTGGTTCAAACTGCTTGTTTAGCTTTGCCAAAAGTAGATCTAGAGGATTAATCCACCTCTTTCCTGCTGTGGTCATCACCCCAGCAAGTGTATAAACAGTTACTTACATCTGATCAAAAATAGTATCAAAAGGCTGTTTCTGTTTCTTAGGGGCAAAATCTCAAGGAACACCGGTTATGTGGTCTAAAGCGTCTGTATGAGGGACCCTGGCATGAAAAGCTTTGGGAGCCCCTCTTCTAGAAAGCTCTGAATGTGAATCACAACGACTTGCGAGACAATTAAACAGAGTACTGAAGGACTAACCTAATTTTTGAAGCATAAGTCATAAACACGCCAATGGGGTTTAGGTATGCAAAAAGACAGGCAAGTGACTTTAATTTCAAGGTTTAACGCTCTTGAGTGAGTGTGCGTAAAAGTCCTGATCGGTTTACGGAGTACAGCCAAAAAAAGTTCAATCTAATGAGAAACCTGTTGCACGGGCTGAAAGCTTACCGCAGTGGATCCCGATGAAGAAGCGAGAAATACTTTGATAACCATTTTGTTGCAATATATTTCGTAGACTCGTCTATATGCAACAAGTAGGCTCTTAAAGGAGCAGGCTGCCTCCTCTATTATTAGACGGACGACGGAGACGTAGCACTGAGATCAGACACACAAACACACACACACATACTGACCGGGGCTATTTTTGTCTCCAGGCTCTATTAGTGCGGGATTGGCGGGGTGGCCCCTAGGGGCGCAGCACCACACAGACTGATTGGCAACTTCAGCTGTCTGTCGGCGCAGGGGACAGTGAAGCTCGTTTCCAGCTCCTTGCTGAGTGCATATATGGACAGAAATAGCACTGACCAGCACTATAGGCTGCAAGTCTTTGGTTTCCAAACGCAGGGACTCGGGCCTGTTTATGGTTCCCCAACAAAACTGGAAATTGTTTACTGGGACGATGAAGCCTAGGCCTACATGTTTAGATGTGGCCATGGATGTTGCACTCTCTATGCGACTGTCCCTGAAGCAAAAATAAACTTTAAAAAAAAAATATCAGTCAAAGCTGCCAAAAATGAACTTTTAACTTTTTTAAAAACTTTTTTAATGTTGAAAATGCGTAGGCCTATCAACATTAATCTACAGCTTTATTCAAAATACATTATGGACACTGAAAATAATATTTGAATCGATGCCTTGATTTAGTGTCTATATATTTTTTACTGTTTGCCTACATCATTTTATATTGTAACTTTACAGTTTACCCTTTACTTTGGAACCAATTGTTCTGCTGGTTATCATGACAAATGTGAGCATGTCTTTACAAAAAATGCCCATGGCAACATTGGTAAAATATTTTAGATTTGGGCTAATTATTATATAACATAGTTAAATATTCACCACCTGTTGGTCAGTAGTGTGCAACGGGAGGGAAAAGATAGGCTTGCTCAAAAACAAGATCACTTGTAAGAAAAGGTGTGATGCTCTTATAGTTTCAGACTATGTCAAACTACAATGGGGAAAAATCTTTTTATTTTATTTTATGTAACTCAATCAAATATTATAGGAACCAAAGAGGAAACTATTCATTAGCATCTCTAAACAGGGATTGTACATACATTTCAGATGGTCTTTTATTGACCTCAGAAAAGCAACTTAATGCTAATATTTTCTAACTTTAGTCAAGTAAAAATGTGAATGCAGGACTTTTACTTGTAACAGGTTTTTGCATGAATTGGCTACTTTATGAGTACATACATGCCTTTTCAGATTAGTCTTTTATTGATCTCAGAAAAGCAACTTACTTTGGTTGGTTTATTAACTTCTTAAGCAATCTATACCTATTATTCTAACATTTTGATTGAAGTTCCTATCTTGCATATTTTCCCTAAATTGTTGTTCTATTCTCAGAGTGAATAAAATAAAGAAGTGATGTGTGCGCGGCAGCAGAGCATGATGCAGCAGGCCTTTGCTTATGAGGAGGAGGAGGATGACGGTGATGCTGTGAGTTTCAGCACGGAGACCTCCAGGTGGTCTGCTAACTTTACAGCGTACTGTGGCACTAATACTTCACATCTGACTTTGAGGACCAAGCCGACTCACTTCTAGACAAGACCCAAGAAGCCAAGTCATCAGACAAGTTGCAAGGACCAAAGCCACCTGGAAGAAAAAAAGTCACTTCTGTTTGGATGCCATTCACATGATTAATACTCCTAAGTCCTGAAGTTGCCTCCAATCAAGACTCTGAAGGTTTCAAAGCTGACGAGCCAGTCTGCCAACTTGAGCTGGGCTGCGGGAGCTCAAGAGCCAAGTGTGTGACCTGCAGCAGCAGCTGAACGAGGCCAGGACTGAGAACAAGTTGCTGAAGAGGATCCAGCATCGCCACATGGTGGCACTGCAGCACTTTCAAGACTCAGACGGCAACCTCTCACAGGCTGGTTGGTTTTTCTTTGGTGTCTCACTGCTCAGTCAGATTTGAACCACTGCCACAACAACATGGCTTTGGGGTACTTGTCCTTAAAAGTCAGAATGCTTTTAGGCTATGTGTGAACCATTTAACCATTTATTATTCAAATGTAAAAAGCTGTTCACTGGTTCATCCCCAGGTAAAAAATCTGAATTCCTTTCTGGTTTCTCCAATTATTGCCTGTATAATTTCCCAGCACTAACTAACAGCGATGTTGTAATGATTCCTCACATTATCTTGACAGCACCCGTAGCCCCAGATCACAGCACAACAACGAAGCCAGAGTCCTGCAAGGGTTGCTCTGTGAGACCCGGGCCTGTCGTGACAATCTGGCACGGCAGCTACAAGCCACAGAAAACAAATTGCGAAGATCAAAAGACAGTCTACAGCATCTAAAGCTGCTCAGCCAGGATCAGGGCTTGCTGGATAGAGAGGAACTGACCCTCAGGCTGACCAAGGCCACTGAACAGCTGGAGCAGAAGGACAATAGGATACTGGTATGGAGGAGCATACCAGCATGAGGGTGGGAGACACTGTTAAGAGTCTAGTGTATGTGACAGTAGACTCTTAACAGTGTCTCCAGAACTCCTAGCAGTATCCATGGTCACAGCCTGAACATGTAGACCATATTATAACACCAATATACAGGACATATATAAAGGAACAGGAATATTGTCTGATTTTACTCATTTGTTTGCCTTCTCTCATATTTTATAACTTAGAGAGGAACCTTGAGTTGTGCCAGGCCTCATTTAATTAGCAAATAGCCACTGAACAAAGAAACATCAACGAGGTGAGCAAGATTTCTTGCTATCTGCGAGAGCGAATATAGCAGCTAAGCAGGGACCTTCAGGTAAGTTGCAAAGAGCTGTTTCCCAGGCAATGTTCTTTACAGCATTAGATGTACAGTCTTTGTTTTTCGTTTCGTTTCGTTTATTTCAGGCAGTGGCACAGAAAACACACGGCAAAAGAATATTTTTAAATCATACAGTGCAAACAAAACATGCAGTGTTCACTATAGTGAAGTTTGCCTGAAAGGGAGTGGGAAGAAGACAACTTATTTAATCCCACCCCATTCACCATTTCACCATCTGTTTGTTAACAGAGAGTTGTTGTTTAATGTGCATGCTGTTGTCATAATGACATAATCAGATGACATAATCAGAACGTTACGCATTTCCCAATTGAATTCAGACTACGCATTTGTGGGAGAATTTGGTTTAGATGTCTGGATCGATATTTTCCACGTAAGATTACCCATTAGTCAACCATTGATACTGAGGGCTTAATGCTTGTGTTTTGATGGTGCACTTCCTGCTTGGCGGTCCCCAATGTGCTGTTGGAAAAAACATAAATCGAAGCATTTTGCAGGCATAGATATATCTTGATATATTCCAAACTGTCACATGGTTGCATTAGTTGCTCATGCAAGGGAGATATCTGGAAGAGAAGGAGAGCTCTGTGAACTGGGTATAAAATTCAAAAATAGTATATTTTCAGGGGGGGTTCACCACTTTTATCCATTTGCCTACATTTACTAGTTACATTAGTGATTCATGCTGAAAGTACTCCAGGGTGGCCGGACATTTTCTTACCTCTGCAGACTTTTCTGATCTATATGTTTTTGGTCATTTATGTTTTATACCCCAAAATCATTTCAGATTAGATGCACTAATAGAGCCTGTGTATCTTGTCAGTGTCCTTAAAACACAGTGCAGGAGTCTTTGGTAACAGAGACAGAGGTTTCTGCAAATGTCACATTTGAGGAGAATCACCAAGAGGATACTGAGGCATGTGCAGGTGAGCACCTCAAATGTACAGCATAATAGTAAAATAACAGAACTAGCAATGCACACATGCAAAGATGCTGGGGGAAAAAAACATAGGAGGCACTAATCCACAAACAGCATATGCAAACAAAGAAACACTGCAAACATAGAATGTGGTCTTAGTAATGGAGCTAAGCATGTGTTTTGTTCTTGGGTCATTCAGAGCTTTTCTAAAAAGTACAAAAATGTTTTGTTTTCAGACACCAGTGAACACAATAGCTGTTCAGAAGAGAGCCCAAAACATCTAACTGAGGGAGATTGTGGTGAAGAAAAGGAGGCATCAGAGGCCCCAGGGGTTGATAGAGGGAGAGCAGAAAACAGAGGAACATAAAAGCAAGGTTTACTAAACCTAAGAGGAAAGCATACACCCTTCTCAAAATCAGGCGCAACTACACTTTCAAACAATCAATTAAGACTCTACACAGTGGAAGACCTGTCTACAGTAGTGCAGATTTGAATCCCAGTGAAAGCACGAAGAACCCTGTTCTTCATGCTTTCACTGGGATTCAAAGGGTGGAGGGTGGAGACCTTCAGTGGTGCAGTTAATGAACTTTGTCTACGAGCTGGGAGATCCAGCAAAGGTGGAGTGGCCAGCCCTCAGTGTGAGTAAAGAACAGTTCAAAACAGAAAAAGCAAGTTGACGAGGAGTCCTTTGGTCCAAGTCAATTTACTGAATTGGTGACTAGCTGAAGGTAAAGTGTCAGATCCATCTGTACTTTCCAGCTACCATACCGAGAGGAAAAGTGGTCGAGGGAGTATTGACTGTATTCGCAGCAGACTGATGTTCTCATACTAAAGTATTTCTCTAAATATTTTTTTTTACTTTAGAGCTACATGGAATCATTGTGATCCACCTACAGTTCTTCATCCATTACAATTCTACTTCAAGAAAAATACTTGACATGTTTTTGTTAGTGAATTCCCAATTTATGACATTACAACAAATAAAAGCTTTTCTTTTATTATCTCTTCTTTAAAAAAGGCATTTCAACATTTCTGCATCATTTTTTGAAATAATATTCAGTCAGACCATCTTCACAATTAACTTAATACAACATCATCAAAACAATAATACAATGTTGAAATATGAAACAGCCAACGCTAAAATGCATTGCATTTTTACAGGTTGACTTGAAGCAGCTGACACAAAAAATGACAAAAAACTAGGGCTTCCATCATCAAAATGTTGATCAATAAGTTAGAAAAGAAGTGCATTTAACTCAGCTGGAGTCTAGCTGACGGCATAGAGACCCAGTGTAACTACTTTGTTGCAAACCACCAACCAGCATGTGATTCCCACTCCACCTGAAGGGAAAGAACAGCTCGATCAATTAATGGATAAACAGCCTGGGCTTAATGACAGTTAAGCCCAGGCTGGAATAGCATAGCGGAATTTATATATACACACATGCGCAATTTTATCTGAATCAGTACAAAAATAATCCATCTAAACAAAAGGAGTGGAGTTTTACAAAAAAAAGTTCTATATGTAGTATAGCTAGGTTAATTGGTGTTTCTAAATTGTCCGTAGGTGTGGATGAGAGTGTGAGTGGTTGTGCGTCTATGTGTGGCCCTGTGATGGACTGGCGACCTGTCCAGGGTGTACCCCGCCTTTCGCCCTATGCCAGCCCCCCCGCGACCCTGTACGCAGGATAAGCAGTTGATGACGGATGGAAAACAGATTATACCTGCCACTCCTGTTGGGAAGGCCACAAGGCGCTCCACAGGGGCTATCCATTTACTGGGGACCACAGTCACTGGATCAGAGTAATACTTCCATATCAAGGAGATCATCACAGCAGCCTGACAAATAATAGGCATCTTATTAGCATTCAGTAAAGTACTTAAATAGCATTAACTGGAGGCTTCAATCTTTTGTACTGAAGCCGCTCTCTGGGTGAGTTTCATAGTTACATTAAATTATACAATTAAATGCTTCTACTTATAATTTTCACCTACCTGCAGAATATAAAAGACGATGTTCACAACCCATTTCATTTTGGCTTGTTGTGCTGTCCTTGATTTCACTGCAAAAGTGAAGAAATACACTTTAAACGGTTAGTTAATATTCTGGTTCTTTAATTCTACGCCAGTGCCTTTTAGCTCATGAAGTTGAATTCCTTCATTACTCAAGTCACTGAAAAGAAAAATCAGCGATTCAGAGGTCTAAAAGTAGATAAGCACCTTTTCTTTTTTTACAGCCTCAATTAATGTTTTCAATCAGTCATAGGGTAACAGTGCATTCATTGTGAGGTATTCTGTGTATTTAAAAAAAGAAATATCAATTCGCTACATTAAGCAAAGTTTTTGTTAATTTTGGATCATTTCCTAAGAAAAAAAAATAGTGGAGAGTTCCCCTAATGATCACAACTGTAGAGACTATAATATCACCACGGAAACAATCTGACACATCCTTTGCTCTGCTGTGCATGTGTATCGTACAGTAATTCTGTTTAGACACTTCCTGTTTGTGCACAAGATGATCCTGAGGCTGAGAAAGAAGAACAGCAACAGGCAGCAGCTGTTCCCACTGAACACTCATGTTATCCAAGACCTCCTGCCACTTCCTGTGGTTGGGGGTTTTAATGTGTGAATCTGCTGTAGTAGACACGCACAGGTGTGGAAAGTACATTATGTGCCTTTTGCAGTAAAAGTGACTGAGAAGCATCTGTTTACACCACACCTAGGTTGGTCTAAACAACAGGAACGCCAAAATAAAACAACAGCCCTGCAATAAACGCTCCCTTTCGAACGCTTGTTTTAAATGATTGTCGAAACTGTCAAAGAAAGGCTGATTGGTATTTAGAGGACATAATTTGTAGTGCTTCTGTAGTGCTGTTAGTTTAATGTGAATTAAAGCTTCTTAAGGGCACTCTGTTGCTATTCGGTATTGGACTTTGTTTTAGGGTTCCCATCAAATTGTCCTTCCTATGTATGTCACTCACAGTAATCACGTCTGTCTCTCACCGTGTGTTTTCAGCTTGTCTGTCATCTTGTTGATTTTGCGCTCCAATCTGGCATATCTAGCAAACTCATCCATCATGCTAATTGAGGACTGCTCCTTCTTCATCTCCTGGATTTCAGCCCTCATCTCACTCTCCTGCTCAGCATCTTTCTGCACCATCTTTGAGAGCTTGAAATTAAGAAAAAGACTAAGTTATTACTGAGAAAACAGAAATACAGACAGAGTTTATCTATAATGTAAATTAAGCTACTGTCTAACGTTATGGACGCAGAGGCTCAATTTCAGTTTTTAGTGTTCCTGCATGATTAACGCCACAGTCGACTCTTTACATTTGAACAATGGTGCAACACTAAAATGTTTCCCCCTTATTATGTGTAGAAAATATACCGGGACCCCACCCCCTGACTAGCAGAACAACTAACATTGATGCTAACTGTAGGCTTAGCATTATCCATTAGCTTAAATTTAGTCAGCTAAGCTAGTCTTCCGTCTGCGAAATAAGGCAACAGGAATTACCCTAACATAAAGTTATAGCGTGCACCTTCAAGGCAAACACCCCCTACTTACGAAAGAGGATATGGTTGGCAGGAGTGTTTTCATGAGATTGCACAGAAAAACCGACCCCAGCACAAGGAACCACGCATACCCGGCCGCCATGTTTGTTCCTCCTTGCTGCGGCTGTGGCGCTGCTGCTCTCCACAGCGCACTTACACAATAATGAGGCCATTCAGGATATGCTGCTAACAGCTTAATGTACACGAAGGCTATTTATTTGTGTGTTTACAACACCAGTTAACTCATTTAGTTTAATATGTTTATCATAAGAATTGTAGTCAAACATGCTTTAGTGAAGTGTGTCTCGTTTCCAGACTGTGATAATATCAGCAGACTGTGCATGCACGTCAACAACCGTCAAGACCTGGAGATCATACAGTGCAGACATGCAACATTTAAAGACTTGGCATGCTTCTTTGCATATTATGTTTATTCATTTACATTCCCATTTAAAACACCTTCACGGTTGCCATGCATTTTCCACATCTTGCACACACCCTGGGAACAGCCCGTGACTAAAAAGCGAGAGACGGCCGGGTGGACTGATTGGCATGCAATCCTGCCCACACAGGTAAAATGTTATGGTTCAAAAATGTGCTGCCTCGACCTCAAAGCCAATCACTGGAAGCAATGGGCGGGGGGTATCTCCTTCTGGTAGGTTGGTAGGATAAGGGATAAAATATACCGAGAGGGGGATCCAATCCGGTTTGAGCTAGTTCTAGTACTGGTCGGGCGTTTATGTTAACTTACAGACTGTTCAGGAGGTGTAGGACTGACTCATTTACTTTCCTAAACTGTAAACGGTCGTGGTATTCTTTTATCTCTGCTGCACAACATAAGCAACAATGGGAAGGAAAAAAGTAAGTTAAAATGTGTACATTATGTGAAATGTGATACATACAGTATGTTTATTATCAATAGTTAAAATGCAAAGGCTGTATTTCTGTTTTGCTACAATGTGCCTGTTCGCACTGCACAACCTGTAATGTAACGTTAGAAATACTTGCCGCAGCGTGTCCATGTGCATGCATTTAGTCCACCTTGACTGTGGTCAGGTCCGTCGTGTCCACCCTGTTGATACAGGGAAGTGGCGCCTTTTTACTTGGCACAGCCCAACATGCTTGCACATCGAACAAGTTTGCCAGCGGCATTGTGTCGTCTAATGCGAAAACTCGGTGCTGTATCTGCTAAATGTACATCTGGCTGTGGTTTAGTCATGATTTGTCTTAACTTGCTCGCTGAGATCAAACAAAGAGGTGGAACCACCGTCGACGAACAGGTTACCATTTCAAGGAAATTCCTTCTGTAATTGCCTTTTGGTAATTGAATTTTCTGTGTGTTTTACACGTTATTATTTGGGCAGCTGTTTTCACGTAGTTAATGTCGAGTTGTTATGCGCGTATTTGCAGCTCACACAGATATTTTGACCTCTGTCTGCGCGTACTGTAAAACTGGAGAGCGTCATCCTTGAGGTGTTCAGTCTCTTCTTTAAGCGCGTCATGGCAGCTCATGTATCCTCTAAAAGACAGCGACACATCTGGTCGTTTTAACTGAAGCCAGTAGTATCATGTCGGGTAAGTTTTGTGGAACAAGGCTGATCTTTAGTCACGTTGGAAACAAAAGCCGATTCATATTGTCGATGTATTGATGCGCATGTGGATGTACTGCGACCCTACTTCCTTCTTAAAGTAGCTACAGCACCATGCTTACTAACACATCTGTCTCTAGAAGATGCACCACAGTGCTTGGCGGGAATAAACTAGAACAGACAGAAGCTTTTTTAGTAACTGTAGAAACGTGTTGGTCTCCCCTCCCCACTTTTAGATTGCATAATTTCTTTGTGACTTAAGGGGAGGGAGAGGTGCCCATCCCCCCTTTGCATTACACACCCACTTTAGCATACCCATGAATGGTTTTTGTTCCTGGCTTTTTAATTTTCACTCTCTTTCTCACAGTCTACCGGTGATGCAGATGCAAGTGCAGAGGTTAGTATTCAAGTATTGACACACAATCTGACTCAAACGGATGTTTACACCTCAAATGAACATTATGTTCTACTTTCAACCCAAGACAAAGAGAAGGTCTTAGTTGATGCACGATCGCTGTTTACATAGCACAGCCCAGCCCAGTTTTTATCCTGCAAGGTGGAACCTGAGGTTGTAAGGATGACCATGTTAATCAGTTGGTCTAAATTGTTCAAGTTATGATCCAAACCTGGTCAGTTGGGTGGGTTTTAGGAGCTGCACAGCCAGTAGGGGGCGCTGGTTAAATATGAAGCCCAAATTGGTCTTTTATTTACACAAGATTTTTCTACACATGCTATAACACAATGTTTTACCTTTGCCCCCAAGATGACCTTAAAGTGTAGCATTACTTTTTGTTTCTGTCTACAACTAGTAAATCTCAAATATAATTTAAATACCCACTGAGTCTGAGTGACTTTAATTCAGTTGATTCAGGTGAAGAAGACAAGGGGATTGTTTAATAGATGTTTTTAACCGATGAATATATGGTTTTATGTGGAAATGCACATAGAGGCACTCATTACTTTCCCTCTTGTGCTCGTAGCACCCTCCACACATTGAGTAACCTTTTGTTCACTACTGATGTGTTGATGTTCGAATACTTGCAAATGACTATGTTAACATCTTATATGTTCTTCTTCAGCCAAGGAGGAAGTCTCAAAGGTTGTCAGATGTAAGTTCAACAAAACTATGAAAAGACCATGACATTTTAATCAATCATTGCATATTTTGTTACTATGCATATTATGTAGGCATCATTTTTCCCCTCCTAATGTCTTACAGAGAGAGACAGAGCCAAAACCACAGCCAGAAAAGACGAAGGTAAAAGGAAAAATCATGCACTATGTTCACTTAAAATGCACTGTTTTGATCGTCGTTATGTGCATTAGACGGTGCATTTCATGCTGCTTGCTTTGTTTTTGACATGGTAGGCACCTCCCAAGAGCAAAAAGGTAAAAGAGGCAGCAAAGGCCAAGCCAGAGGAGAAGAAAGAAGAACCTCAAGCAGAGAAAGAAGAGGCTCCTGCAGAAAATGGAGATGATAAAGCTGAGGAGGTATTACAAGTTTGCCTCTCCATGTGAAATTTGCACTACAGCAATGTTAAGAGAACCAAGATGTTAAAGCATGTTTTTCTCTGTCCTCCAGCCAGCTGCAGCAGCAGATGAGGCAGACGGAAAGGAGGAAGTGGCTGAAGATGAGGAAAAGGCAGCGGAGTAGTAGTGCCACCCCAAAACTAACTTGCCAGTGCTCCCTGTACCTCCTTTCTTGTACAATGCAGAGATTATTTTTATCTACTATTTTTCATAAGACAGCAATGTTTTTAGGGATGCTGAAATGCATTTTAAAAAATACTAATTCCATTCAATTTCATGGCTTCTGTGAAGGGAAAGTTTCAGTCATGTTGGGTTTTTTGTTTTTCATTGTGCTCATTTTTTCTGTCTCTCTGGCTTCTTATTTTGCTTGTAGGCTGTAGTTTTCAATATGACATGCATTCATGTTCATATCAGGAATTTGATGTTGAACCGGGAGAGTTTACTTGAGACATTCTCAAGGTGTCTTGAGGCATTTTGTAACCTGTACTATTTGGGAATGTAATCCATCACAATGCTATGTGTTTGATAGGGAATAGGATGATTGATCGTTTGAGATTTGTGTTCTATGCTAAGTAAGTCTGGCTTGCAACGTTCACTTTAATCATGTTCATGTACTAGAAGGGGTTGGCCAATTTTTTTTTTTTTTTTATGCAGTCAGTGATTTAAAGACAGTTAAATTGTTATATGGATATTCTCAGTTGTGCTTAACAAAATGCAATATTTCTCATGGTATTTTCACTCGGTCAACAAAATGGATATGTTGCAAATTTGTGGATGTAGCCATAGTGGTTTGGGGATTTCTCTACAAATGTACAGTTTCCTCCTTTTTGTATTAAAAAAAAAAAAAATTAAAAAGTTTCCTTTTGTAATGAATGGTATAAAATGCCAATTAAAGTGGGAATTTCTTAAGTGTTTAATTGTTTCTCATCAATGACGTATTGCCTCCACCGTGCAGTAATTGAGTTAAAAGCACTAGCTCAGATGTACCTTCTTGTTACCTAAATGAATTATTGTAGGTATTTTAAACCACTTCCCAAATATTGGGCATTAACCTAAAAAGTGGCTGGATATGTTAAATGAGGTATATTTGTATAAATACAGTTTTACTGGTAGGTAATGGTAAAATGTGTGTCTTAGCACAGTTCAAAATGTTTTAACTCCACAAATGTGCATGTCTAAAATAAGATGTTAAATGTATACTGTCCTGCATTTCTACCAGACAAATACGAAGTACAGTTAACATTTTTAAGGTGAAGCATACCCAGGAAATGGGACATTTTTGTCATAAACCATGTACAGCATAAATAACATGGTTGGGTTAATGGGCTTTGAGGCCCATACGGCTTCGAGATGAGGTTAATTTGGGAATGCGCATCATGTAAGCATACCTGATGAAATAATGAAGGTCTCGGAACTAGAATTAGACTGCCAAAAAAGCAGGTTCTGCATTGCAGCTCTTAGGTCACTTCATATTGCGCTAAAGAGCATCTTCCCATATTTCCAAAGTTACAATTAATTACCACAAACACTTGCCACACAGTGAAGATTGGGGAGCGGCCTGCTTTACCGGTTTGCTAATCCAGATTCAATCTTGCATGTTGACTATGCAAAATCTAAAATAATTTTTTTAGTAAATGGAGACCAGAAGAAAATATATTTAAAATAGGCCACAAAGTCTGATCCTTTCAGTGCAACACACTGCGCACAAATATATTTAACAGTGGTATTATTGGCTATCAACAATGTATTAGAGCTTGCCAACCTTGTGACCCATCCTTACAGGTCATGGCCTTTACTTGGACATGAGCTTTTGATGACATATGAGAGCTTTTCGTGGCGGCTGTGGCTCAGAAGGTAGAGCGGGTCATCCACTACTCAAAAGGTCAGTGGTAAAATACTGAACCCGAAATTGCTCCCGATGGTTGTGCTATCGGTCTGTGACATGTTAATCTCACATTTCCAGCCTGATAAAGAAAACTCAGAAATGGCTGTATTTCTTAAGGAAGCTTAAGAAGGCAAAATTCCCCTGCCATATTCCTATTAACTTTTACAGAGGAGCAATAGAAAGAATCCTGACTGGAAACATCACCGACCGGCACGGGATGTGCATGGCTCAGGACAGGAGGACTCTGCAGAAGGTGACAACAAACACTCAGGAGATCAGTGTTATGCAGCACAGCAAGAATGATATCGGTGAGGTGAGGTGCTGAGCATAGCCCAAAGGATACTAAAGGACATTACCCACCTCAGCCACAGCCTGATTACCCTGCTGCCGTCTGGAAAGAAATGAAGTATTTGCTTACCACCAGTCTTTCTTTGCCAGGACATGACCATGCAAAATATATAATATATAGAATACTTGTCTAACATTTGCTTGTAGAAAAAGAGACTGCAAATGTCATACAACCCTACTGCAAAATTACATATTAATTTACCTTGTAACTTGTGTGTGAATGTATAAGTTTTCTGTTTCTGATGAGCGGTAAGCACTTTGCATGGTAGCCACTATCATCATGGTGAAAAAGTTGTAGTGTAAAGCACTTTGACTGGTCAGAAGACAAGACAGGTGCTAAACAAGTAAAGTCCATTTACCATTTTCCTGGAGCTTTCAACTGTGGTATTTTTCAGCGACTGAAATGAACTTTAAGTTTAGAATCACATAAATATGTTTCTAAGGGCAAGAATGAACTTCGATGCTCAAAAATAATTTTGTGTAACAGAATTGTTTTTAATCGTCATGTGGTCCTGCCCCTTGGGTTGTCCTGACCTCATGGCCAAATGAACCTGTTAATTTAACCATCAGAATACAGTGCACACAGCACACTAGTCTAGATGACAGCTTTTTTTTTTACAGAGACCCTGAAACCAGTACTCTTTTAATGGAATACTACTTAGCTGTAGGTTTTCTGTATGTCAGTTTGGGATTATTAGATGAAACATAGGTTTATAACTATTTTGCATAAGACTGCAAAACTAATAATTATTTTCATTATTGATTTTCAACAAACATTATTGTCAATCAACAAATGGATTCATTGACTAATCGTTTCAGCTGTACTTGTACATACCCTTGGGTAGTTTAAGTAATGCAAAACAACATATTTTATACATTCATGTGTTTTGTATGCAAATGTAGCGAGTAAAAAGTACAATATTTACCTCTGAATGTTAGTGGAGTTGAAGTAGAAAGTGACATAAAAAGAAAAGACTCAAGCAAAGTACCTGAAATTTGAGGTCCACAATACTTGAATAAATGTACTTGGTTACCTTCCACCACTGCAGCTTGGGACACTCTGCCCTAACCTCTAGGATAAGTAATATATAAATACTCAAATAAAACACACAAAAACTATAAGATTATCTTGGGCACAATAAAACGCCTCTTACAAAGAAACTAAGTCAGTGTTACAATGCCTTTCTCCCGACCCCTACAGGACTGGGTTGCAAATTGTACAAAAGTGATGAAGCAAATTTATCAATCAAGTGATCGGTGAAGCAAATTGGCAACCATTACGTATGACGTCATGTGCAGAACTCGCGACCTTGGTCAGTAGAAAGGGGGCGGCCGTTCGCTCATGGTGTTTTTTTGTACTATTTTAAAATTGTGTATTTGTTTACATGTGGGGTTTGAATCGTATCAACAATCTGGCGTCACATTCAAATAATGCTAATGTTGCTATCCCACAGGCTAACGTTCACTTTTGTCTTTTGTTGAAAGTGCTCCTCCCCACCCCCTTTTTCCTGTGTTACTCCGCTGTGGCGGAAGTAAGTCGTATCTCAGGCCTCATCCTTCCAATGGCGACTGCAAACAGGCTGAATAGAAAGCGGGAGCTACCGTGGAGGGGGTCAGAGCTGTGTAACCGAAATTAAATAAATATATCCTATTCTCTGTAGTCATAAAGTTAGCCTAAAATTTGTTTCACCTCTCCAAATCACGGCCGATTCAATGGCCAAAAATCGGAACATTTCGCTCCTTGAGTCGGGTAAGCCGCAGAAGTAAACCCACTTGATAGCCTCATTTACAACGATATCGCTCTTGCTAATTGATATCCCAAACTGCTGTTTTCCTCTCACACGGTTTTAATGTCCTCGCTGTTCAATTTCAGAGCTGTATTACTTGATTTCTCGTTTTCTAACAACGGGTCCATGTCGGAGAGCCGCTGAGGTGAGCTGGCGTGCCTTGAATGGCACACTGTTATGTATTTCAAAATAGTTGACTAACAGTTAGCTAGTTGATACTACAGTTAACAGAGGCAATCTAATCTGAATCGCCTCTTTTAATCCACGGCAGGTCCTGGCGAGCGAACTAGAGGAATATCAGGTGTGTATATCCCTGCTGCTTGGTCACTGCTGTTATCCGTCGGTGTTGTCCGAGTCTGGGCATAAAACTTGTCTCACTCTTTTTAATATCCCTTCACGTCTCACTCGTTTGACATCACCGTTTTTTACTAGCTTAATGTGTACCTACTGGTTTTGTGTGGTGGCTCCGCTTTACCAAAGTCTTATTTTCGACAGCTCTTACCCGGGAGGTTGGACTGGCTGGGAAACGAGCACCCGAGGACATATGAAGATGTGGTGAGATTTAACTTCACATATGTTAAGTTCATTGTCGCCGGTTGTTATTGTCTTGTGACAGAGGCACTCTCGTGTGCACGCTCTGTTCTTGTTTACGGGCTTTGTTCTTTTTCCTGCTTCACTACTGTTGGATTTACTTAAGTTATGATGGTCGACAAGTTCACAGCTCGCTTACACCAACTTAATTTTTGAGTGAACTTGTGGTTTAGTCGATCAAAAGACAGTGTTTGGACAGAGGGTTTAATATTATTTTGCCCCGACTGTTGTACTGCAGATAGGGTGGGTAGATCGGCTTCTTGCGACGTCGAGACTGCTCCGCTGGCCAATCACAGGCCGAGTTGCGCTGTTTCTGCGTTGTGTTGCATGTGACCTGCGCTGTGATTGGTCCATAAAAACAAAAAAATATACATAAGAAGCCACGCCTCTCGGAAAAGGAGTTGAGAAGCACATGAAACCACCAACTATCGTGTCAGACATTTATCTGACAAAACTGTTTAGGCAGGCTTAAAAACGTAACGTATAGTATATCAGCCATGTTGTGCATAATCTTTTTCGTTTTCATATCCTATTGCCAACTTTATACTTGTTTATAATTGTAGATCTGTAGTAGTAGAATTTTTGTTTTCCAGATACTATGTTTATTGTTATGCAATATAATGCCATCATATCTTGCTTGACCAACAGTCTAAAACCCAAACATGTTCAATTTACAATGATATGAAACAAAAAAAGAGCAGCAAATCTTTACATTTAAAACGGTTTACGAGCATTTGACTCTTATAATCGATTTATCAAAATTGTTGTTGATTTGATGGAACGTTTGAGCAGTGATTTCCTTCACTGCCATGTCAATGCTCTGTCATTGCCTTAACAGGTCGCAGCCAACAGACATATTGCACCAAACCATTTGCTACAGATATGTAAGCAGATCGGACCAATTCTTGACAAAGAGGTGCCATCCTGCGTCCCAGGTGTACACTCTCTCCTGGGGTCGGGGAAGCAGTCAATGCTTAGGACCGCAAAAGGTATACAAGTATTTCTGGAGCCAGAAATGTATGAACTTTTTTCTGCGTGCGGTGTAGTAATTTTGCATGCCTCTTACGCTGATATTATTTATAATATAAACGTTTGAATTGTTTTATTGATTTCTGCTGATACTATCCTTTTCCCACATACAGCTGGTAATCAGCCGACTCATTCTGTGAGCTTTTCGTTTTGTTTTTCAGACTGCGACAGCGTGCGGTCCAAAGCTTCATCATATGCAGCCCTTCACCGGGGCAGACCACCAGAGAGGCCTTTGAACTGCAAGAAACCTCCACACCTAGGTAGATCTGGCCTCACCCAATATTCCTTTATGTGTTTTTAACAAATTAAATGGACAAATGGATGTGCTGGGAATTGGTACATGAGACACAGCATTGTATTGCTTGGCAGTGTTTTCAAATGCCTCTCCCCGTTAACCATGCATGTTTATGTGTGTGCTGATGAGTCATTTAATAATCTGAATATGTGCACCTTTTGAAAAGCCTGAAAAATTCAAATCTTCCTTCGACTCTAAAGCTGATGATACACAGAGCAACTTTTAGAGCAATCGTGCAGGGCAACGTTGCCGTAATCCCCTTCCCCCTCCACACCGCCCGGCAACATTGCTCAAAAAGTTGCCCTGTGTATCATCAGCCTAAGGATGTGTTGTACATTGTGTATTCCTCTTTTCCCTGACTGTCCATGTTTTAGAAGAAGGTGTTCTGTCATTGACAAATATTGACAAATATCTGTCTGTTGCACTGCCATGAATTAGCCAGATTGCTCGTCTTGATGCAGTCTGTTTCATTTCACCTAGAGGTTTGCGTGGAATTATGATTGCACTGCAGAGGTACCTCATTAAATGCTTAAAGCAAGTTCATTTTGTGGCAGTGAGAACTTAACGCAGATAAAAACCTTATGGGTGGTGGTCTTGGTCTTGGGGGGATATTTTGTGATCTCCCATAGCAACAGATACAAACCAGATGCATGTAGACCTCAGAGCGGCTGTAATATTGTTTACAGACACATTTAAATTGGGAATGGCAGTTTTGTTTCATGCTGTTCATGTTCAAATGCGCTACGTATAAAAGACAGATATAGCAAGTTGGTGAGAGGGGCAAACTAAACTAAAACCTATCTTTATTTGGTGCTGAGACATTTATTGTGAGACGATGCATTATTGTACCTGCTCGCTTGAGCCCAACAATAACAGTGTTTTGTTAATATATTTTATTTCACCATGTGATAATGATGTCTTATCCACTCCTGCCCACATTAGAGTAAATATATCACATGCCCACTGCATTTCTGTTGATCGTAGTCTTGTTGCAGCCCTGTAATTACATCACCATATTCTGATGATTGGCATCTTATCAACAGTGAAGGTCCATCGAGGGAGAGAGCTGACGGGAGCGCAACGCTTCAGCTCCATCAATCCTGTCAGCAACTATGAGCACATGCGGCTGCATAGGCGGATCCTGGGGCATCTGTCTGCAGTGTACTGTATCGCATTTGATCGCACCGGTCTCAGGATCTTCACAGTAAGATGGAACTTGTCAACATATCCCCCTACTCAAAAATAATCCCCCGTTTATTGTGTGGTGTATTTTTGCTTTTGTGTTTTCAAACACTGATTAGCACAGTGGGAAAACACAGAATTTTTAAATCAATTAATGACACTCAAGATCAGATCTAAGTTGCTTATGTCAAAGGACAGTCTTCAAGTGCTACATTAGGCCAGCAGCATCTTAACTTTGTACCCCAGACTTGTCTTCTAACGTATGTTAAAACAGAATATTAAAGTAAAAGTTGTTATTTTTCTTTTTCAGGGCTCGGATGACTGTTTGGTGAAGATTTGGTCTTCGTTTGATGGAAGGCTTCATTCGACGTTGCGAGGACACTCTGCAGAGATCACAGACTTGGCGGTTAATTATGAGAACACACTAATTGCTGCGGGAAGCTGTGACAAGACCATCCGCGTATGGTGCCTTCGTACCTGTGCCCCAGTGGCTGTGCTGCAGGGGCACACTGGATCCATTACCTCCCTACAGGTAAAGGAATCTCAATCATGATGATGTGCTGGCTTTTTTAAACGCGGCTGTCATGTCAGTTGTCATGTCCGTCAGGGATTTCAGTCTGTCCAGTTAGGAAGCATAAGCGACTGTGAATCCATGTCACCTGTTTTGTTGCAAATGAAAGTGACAACTGATGCACCAGAGAGGCAACAGCAAAACAACCCTGCAAAAAAAGAATGGTTTTGCTTATGGTGGCCACAGACAGTTGCTCTCGCCTTATCCTTCCTGACTGAGTGTCCTCTAGTTTTGCAGGTGTCCTTGTCAGTACTGGTAGCATGAAGCGATACCTGCAGCCCATTCAGGTTGCGCAGGTAGTCCAGCTTGTCCTGGAGGGCACATCCATAAGTGTCTTTGCAAGAATGTTTGCTAGTCTGTGACAAGGGGGCCGATCTATTCATTCAGTCACATGCATACTACATGATGGTGTCAGAGTTGACCCGAACATTTTGCTAGGAGATAGTCTGGGGAAGGCATATCCTGGGAGTATCGCGCAGACCTCCCTGTGCTAGTTATTGGTTCCCTATCTCATCACTGGTGTGCCCAGACTTTGTGGGGAGTGCATACAGGCAAGTGGGGGCCATGTACCCTACTGAGTCACATTATTAGTTACCATGATGGAAGCAACTTGGATCAGCCTTGGATTTCTGTTTTTTACTTGGATTTGGTGTGATTTTGAATCCAGCCCTCAATCAGTTGATTACTTCCGTTGTCCGACATTTTGTTCTCACCGAATTATACAATAAACAGCAAAGATTTTCTACTATTTCGTTCATCGAGATATGATGTGGAATTTAAGTGTGGCCGTTGGCCGTGCTGTTCACATTACACAACTTGCCATCTTGTGACGGGGGTGTTGAATTCGTCGTGGCGTTCATACTAAGTGACAGGGGACACACACTACATGAGCTGACAGCGACTGTGCCACCCGACGCTGGTCTGCAAACCACAGTTTGGCAAGAAAATGGGAAAAGACGTAAACCTACAGACAAAACAGGTGTTTGTTATTATAAAGATACTAATTATAAAGACAGAATATGAGTGAAAGAATGGATTAGCACACACAGGTAGCAGTGATTGTTTGAGCTACAGAGAGAGCTGGAGGTGAGTAAAGAGTGTTTTGTGGTGAAAAAGTTGCTGCCTTCTCTCATTGGCTGAATGTGGATGTTGAGTCAGCCGACTCTTCCAGATATTTGGCATACTAGATACCTGGCAGACGTCGGCGATGTGTCAGAAATGCGTCGGGAAACCGTTGTGATGCATCGTTGTGTAGTTCACACATAACGACTGCTGACCACCAACCAACCGCTGATTTACTCCCTTTCACAGACTGACTGAGTGGCAGATTGGGCTAAAATCGTGTATTGTGAACTAGGCTTAAGATTCATGAATACCCTCTTAAATTTTAAGTGTTTTCAACTAATAATTTCTTTGTGCGTTACCTTTACTGTCCCCCACCTCATATAGTCAGTTTACACCGAAATTCATTTTGCAACCTTGGCTAGCTCCGTTCAAGAAAGATACATTTGGATTGAAAATACAATTGGACATAAACTTTTTGTAGACGTACAAAGCACATCAAACAGTCGTGGCAATTCTAATACCTTTATATCCTTTGGATGCAGATCTCAGCTTTTGATTTAAGTTTAGCAAGAGGACAGACTCGATGTATAAAATAATTCTTCAGCCTGTTGCTTTTAAATACAGGGACTCTAAATCGCGAAGTGGAGAGCAGAAGTTAGTATTCTCCATTTAGACCATGCGAGGAGTCAGAAGAGATACTGCTGTGAGTTGCTTGCAAAGAGTGTGCCAAAGCTTGTCCAATAATCTTCGCACACATTTGGATTTGATTATATAGTTTAGTTTTAAGTTTCACAGATGGGCTGCTGAGCCAGGCCATTCAGCAGTACAGTATGACACTTTGAATCACGCATTTTAAAAAAAAAACAAGAAAAATAATTAGAATATTTGTGCAATGCTTAACTATTTAAGGAAATAGATCTTACAAGATGTTTTCAATGAAAAGAGGTATGTTTTTGCTGCTTTGACATCAGGTGTAAACAATATGCAGAACTCATATTGACATATGCTTTTTGTGCGATATGAGTCATGGTTTTAGTGAGAATGGTAATTTTTATAATTTGTAGGCAGGGGCGTCTCTACAGAACCGCAGTGCTTAATTTACAATGGTATGTTGTGACACATTTGACCTTTTTATCCCTAATCTGTGAACTTGTTGTGTTTTTCAGTTCTCACCTTTTGTCAAGGGCTCAAAACGTTACATGCTGTCCACTGGAACTGATGCTACTGTCTGCTTCTGGCAGTGGGATGTCAACAACATCAACTTTAGGTGAGTTCTGTTTTAAATCACCATTTTAAATGTGTTGACTTGGTCCATCTATCCGGGGCGGCACAGTGGTTAGCACTGTCGCCTCACAGCAAGAAGGTTGTGGGTTCAAACCCCGGTTGCCTTTCTGTGTGGAGTTTGCATGTTCTCCCCGTGTCTGCGTGGGTTCTCTCCGGGTGCTCCGGCTTCCTCCCACCATCCAAAGACATGCAGGCTAGGTTAATTGGTGTCTCTAAAATTGGTGTTGATGATGGATGGCTAGATGGACCATCCATCATCAACAGACCATCCATCCATCCATCTGCTTATCCTGCGTACAGGGTGGCTGGGGGGCTGGAGCCTATCCCAGCTGACATTGGGCGAAAGTTTCATGTGGCCAATTATTAGGAAATATAATTTTAAACGCTCTTAAAAAGCAGCAAAAGTTTAAGAAGAGTGTATTATGGATTTCAAAGGAAACTTTTACGTTATAGATTTTTGAACGAAACATGTTTGTTTATCAGTTAAATTGATAATAGGGTTGGGCTGAAAGACGATGCCATTGTCGATTGGCAGTGGCTGACAGACAATATTATGTTGAGCCGGCATCGTGAGTGAACCCCTGCCCCAAATTTTTTTCGTATATTACCACCCTGTAAAAGCAGCTTTTAATCCCCACCAACTTTTTTATTTTTTATTTTACCTGCTTTGTACCTGTCTCGGACTTTTCATCTCCCCATACTCAGATGCACTCACACACCTACACCTCTGGTTTCTCACTGCATACGCACCTGCTTGCCCAGCCTTTCTCCCTCTCTCTCCCTGCTCCCGTGACTTTCTCCTTCAGCAGTAGGCTATGTTTTATAAAGTCGCAGGAAAGACACAGATCTTGTCTTTTTTTCCGGAGTTTTCCACCCGCCATCCATTATCACGGCAGCAGGAGCTTCCCATGCCAGCTTGTTAATGATGTAGCCCTCTGCACTCTGTGTGTTCACTGCTGCTCTGTTGCTGATCTGTGCTTGTAAAATATCCACCATGTCCGTGACTTGTATTGTAATAGGCTAACAAGTTTTTTTAACGCGTGAAGTCTAAATGCAAGTGAACACATGCCTCTAAAAGATGACTCTAAAATGCAAGCATTTAGTTGTAGCAAGCAACCAGCTAAATGTGTAAAACAATTAAACTAATAAGATAGTAAGAGTCTTAAACTAAATAGGTTTTATGGTATTTCTGTTTTCCTCAAAGTATGCAGATTACTGGCGTCCTCATTAACTATGTTTTTTTTGTGTCAGTAAAATTGAGTCTTTTCCCGTTTTGTATAAAATCTGTAACATTTTCTTTACTATCCTTCAAGTGATCGTCCGCACAAATTTACGGAGCGGCCGAGGCCAGGAGTTCAGACTGTGTGCTCCTCATTCAGTCCAGGTAAATATTCATTTTAGGTAGACTGTTGTGTTGAATGTTGATGCTGTATGTTTTAATTGAACCTGCATGTATGCCACATACAGTCGATGGTTTTAGCATACAGTTCTCAGAATTATCATCTAGCTAGCGTTTAATTATTACAGATATAAAAGTCAACTTCTCTAAATTTTGGGTTAAAACACTTTAGGCGTATTTTAAAGACATTTTTTTCCAGGTGGGATGTTCTTAGCAACAGGAAGTACTGATGATGTCATCCGAATATATTACCTGGGAAGCGGGAGTCCAGAAAAGATATCAGAGCTCCATGAGCACACGGTGAGAACCCTGTCAAAAGCCAAACTTTGATGTGTAGCATGTTGCATATACAGAGAACATATTACACATTTACAGTTCCACAGAAAGTACAGTGACCACTCTCCATGTCTCTGCTCTCTGTGCAGGACAAAGTCGACAGCATCCAATTTTGCCACTCAGGTGAAAGGTACAGTAAAATCATTGTACACACTTACCATTAATTTTCATAGTTACTATGCTGAGTTAAGTGCCGTGAACAGTGTATACAGTGATGGTGCAAGGTGTTTGTTGGCGTCCCGTCTCAGGTTTGTGAGCGGAAGTCGAGATGGAACAGCGCGGATATGGAAGCTCCATCTGCGGCAGCAGTGGAGGTGCATCTTGCTCAACATGTCTGCCACTCTTCCAGGGTAAGGAGCACTTTGCTGTTGGACATCAGTGTGGATGTGGTGATGAGTGAAGTCTTTCCTTTTTGTAGATTCCTTTAACGTGTTGTCAGTATCAGTGTCTTTCTCAAGAAGAAATGGTGAGACAAGGGTGTACGCTGTATAAGCAAAAGGAACCACTTGCTGTAAAAAAGCAAACTGCAAGATCTGCTAAATAAGCGCCACCTGACCTTAGCTGTCAGAACATGTACAAGTAATCCAGGTGCTGACGTCAGCTGAGTAAGCAATTTTACAGAATGTTTTTATTTTGTTGTCATATTGTAGAAGTCTTAGCAGGCCTCTCACCTGATGGAAAATCAGTCGGGGTGTGATCTTTCACTTCCAGCTAAGGACAGAAAGATGTTGGATTTCCGTGTGCAAAATCATTATTTCTGAATAATCCTTTTTGATTGCTGAAAACCTTTGCCTGCTGATGTCATGGATATTGTAAAAGACAATAATAATAATAATTAATTTTGCTGTAGTTTTAAATGTATATAATACTAATATTAAAAGCAATGCGTCTTTTAGGTTAGACATTTCTTCCTTTTGCTGTATTAATCTGTGAGTCTGTAGTCCCAGTTCTCCCACCAGCTCTTGCTTAATGGACAAAATCACATGGTGGGTGATTTTGGGTTCTCTTCATTGCACATTTATTCTGCATAGTTTGTTCAGTCAAACTTGGCTTGCCTTGACTCCAGACACTCTGGGCTTATTTCAATGTCATTCATGCAGAATTTATACGCATAGAATGTAAAGTAAATCACTGAAATATAAATAT
>JAPMOB010227359.1:0-30885 GCA_029875015.1 Lepomis gibbosus
GCGCTCAGCAGAGGATCATTGGAGATGAGCTCAGCTCTGCTGTTGCTGGGAGACCGCTGACGCCAGTCGAGAGAGAGAGACGTTCGTGCCCTCCTGCGGTGCGATCACAGAACGACCCACTGAACAGAACAGAATACATTTGGTACTGTTTGGGACCATATGCACATACCTACGCCTAGATAAATGGCACCTTTTATAGTAAATATAATAATAAGCATAGCCTAATATATAATCAATAATATAAATCACAAGGCTGCATATTTTTGCTGAGTGAAAACATTTTCATGTTCTGCCATGATGATATTAGAATGCATCAGCCTCTTTAATTGCTGTTGCCATATCAGGACCTGCTTCTGAATCATTTTCATAATTTGTAATGTAAATATCGACACACATGAGTTCATCACTCTATCTGTCACACACAAGGCGCAACAAGAGCAGCCGATAAACTGTATAAAGAAAGTGGCACCTCTCCATGTGTGAAAATGCACGACTGCTTCTTCTGAATATTTTGATCTTAATGAATCAATAATTTGGTATATCATTTGTAAAACAAGACAGTAATGTGTGGTGTATTGCAGGTTTGTTAAAGATAAATCATTTATCCAAAGACTAGATTTTTGTGATGAAGACTAGCCTGGAGAAGGGGGGCTTCGAAGTGACTGTGGGCTGAAGGAACTGCTCAGGGATTAAAAGAATCAGCTGGGAAGACTGCATCAAACAACCAGTGTTCAGGCCTTTGATCACTCTGATCACACTTAGCTCACCTCAGCACTGAATAGCTGCTTATATCTTTTCTGCCTAACAGGATAGCTGGTCGTAGGGCAGTTTGTTGGCCAAAAAAGCATTCAAACATCAAAAGAGAAACATTCTGACTGATGTATTTTCTTCATTAAATTCAATTTTTAGACTTTGAGAAAGGGAAAAATCAAAGGGAAAGACATGATGGGGGCAGTGCCCCATACATCCATCTGTCCCTCCACCCCTCAGTTCTTTCTTCTGCCTCTAAGCTGTTGGCAGAAATTCACAGACGTTTAGCTGTCACTGCAGACAAATAAGGTACAAGTTAGAGGATCTTAAGGACGCCCTGAGGCGTTCACATCCGTCTCTTTCTTCATCGCTCACTCACTTTCTCTTTCTGAAAAGGTCGTGTGACTTTGCATTCAAGCAAGTTGCATCAGAGGGAGAACAAGATCCAGTGCACCGGGTCAAATCTTAAAAGTTTAAAGCGGTACACTGCGCTTGGTGTTACAGCATACTTGAAGGAGTTCTCTGGTGTCACGCAAGGGCAGATGGGCATTATGCCACACAACGTTTAAAGCTTTAGTCATTTTTGAATCAAAGACACTTTTTTTGTTTTTTAAATGGATGTTTTGCAGTGATGTATTAATGCAAAGCAGAATGAGGAACAGAGTCTGTAGTGTCAGACAACCAAAGACAGCACAAAGGCACAGTACCAAACATGATCTACAGCATGATAACAGGCACACATGTACGGGGTTCTGTATGTGCCCAAAGTCCACAAATAAATTGCATTACAAGTAAAATGTATCATTATTATAATTACACCTTTTTGAATTTTGTAAGATATATTGCCATTGTATGATTTTGTCTTCGTCTGAATGTTTTTTGTGCTAATCAATGCATTTTGTTTTACAGAAAGGCAAGAGTCAGTAACAGTTTGGTCCACATTGATGTTTTTTGTGCAAACAGCGTGAAGATTTTTGAGAAAGTAAAAACTCAGAATTGAAAAACACTTGTTAGCAATTGTTAAAAAAAAGACTCCAGTAAGTGTAACTGTAAGCTTCTTTTAGTTAACAATTACTTATTAATCCTTTGCTTTATAAAAAGTCAGAAAACAGCAAAATAATATCATGTCTGACCAACAGTTCAAACTCCAAATACATAGCAAATACTCACACTTGAGAAGAAATTTGGTATTTTGGTTTTAAAAAAATAATGAAAGGGAAAATCGACTATTAGAACGGTTGCTAATCGTTTCAGCTTGAGTTAACCTGTGTAAAAAAATACTGTTCTTGAAAAAAAAATTGGATTTTATAGCATATATTGATAGCTTGTGATTGCACTAGTCTGATGTCCATACCTTCTCTGTGATGTGGATTGAGGTTTGGTGTTGTTATCATTTGCCAGAAGCTATGGACAAATGCAATTGACTCAAGTTACAACAGTAAGGAAATATGGAAAAGAGATCAAAAACATGCTGTTCTGAAAAGAGACCTCTTTTTCTCATACATTTTGATGAGCTCAATTCATTAAGAACATCTTCTTGTAAATCATCCATTGATTTCTCCCTTCAATATTACAATATTACAAATCACATAAAGGTTTGAATCTGATGGATGGGTTAAATTGGGTTTCTTCAGCAGCCACCGAAAAATGCAGGCTTGATTTATTATTGATTCCTTTCAGAAACAGCTCCATTTTTCTTTTTCTTTTTTTCTGCTCCCCCATAAAAGATTCAAAAGACCTGAAGGAGATCCCCAATGCTAAATGTTGCAATTCTCTTCTCCTTAAAGTCCTGGCCAGAGTTCACAATAACTTGAATATTGATGTCAGGTAAATGGGTGATCCTTTGTATAGTGTTGCATCATGTGGTCTTTGAATTATTGGACATGTTGTTGAGGCTTCACTTTTACTCCAGCGATATTTTTATCCCCACTATATTCTTAGTTAACACTTTAACATGGCCAGACGGTGTAGCCGCTGCAGCGCTGAAATGTAACTATATAACATACTGTACATACCCCCAAGTACTGCATCTAAGTACACTTTTGAGGCACTTAAAACACTATTTTTAAGTTCTATTCCTATTTTATTTCAGAAGAAAATGCAGTCTTTACTCTGCAATATTTATCTGACTGATATAGTTACTAATTACTTTACAGATGAAGATTATAATATCTTGTTGAATATGATGCACTTTTACAAAATAACATTAAAGTTTATTCTGTAAAAGTTCATCATATGTGGTATGTGCAATAGTTCACTCTACGTCCACCTAACCAGCTACAACAAATGCTGCTTAGATCTTAATACATCACTAATAGCAATAAAGTATTACAATGCTGATATACACTTACAAGTACTTCTTCATACATATGAGTACATAATGATAATATAACTTCTGTATTTTTATGTAAAATGTAAATGCAGACGTTTTATATGAAAGTTCAGTATTTTCACACTGTGGTATTTCTACTATATATCTTTTCAAAAGAGAATCTATTTCTGTCATTTCAGCAACACTGATTACAATCAATTACAATGACAAACAACAACACTATGTTTTCGTATTAATAAAATCTAAATGTGGAAAAATCTTTTACTCGGACTTTATACTTTGATTGACCTGAAACATGGATAACGCTGCCATCTTGTGGTGAAGAAAACAAACTTCACTTGACAGAAGAACCTTGCGGAGGGATGAAAATACTGCAGGCATTTTGTTTGTTGTTAGAACATTTAATTCTTGTAATCAGATTTGTTTACACAAACCCAACATATTTCTGTGACACCGGACAAAGAACATGGAGACATTGGCGCTACTGCACACTCGCCACACACACACACAGTCTCTTTGGCAAGGGACAACATCATAAGCAACTAACAGAGCAGTCCGGTCCCCCAGGAAGCATCACTTCTGAAATGACAAAAAGGACATATGATTATTAAAGAACGATGTGAGACAAATGTTTTTTTTGGAGCAGGAATGTTATGATGTTTAGTCAGGCCATAGTGGGTCTGAGAAGACATGCTCACTCCCATGGAGGTGATTAGACAACAACAGCTCATTTATGACTGCTCTATCTGTCTCTTCTCTCCCACACTGGGATTCTTTCTTTTTATATAAAGTCTATGGCTTGTTTTCTCATTTTAGATTAAAATAGATCTGGAAGATTGCCACTTGACAACTGTAAAAGCTATGAATGATAACACACAGCTGGGTGTGGTGTGTCACATATTACAACTGGTTCTGCAGGTAGCACCTGTTGTGGATGCCCTACAACAGCACTACACTTTGAAACAAGGTGTGACATATATGGGTGTCATGAGGTGAGGCCTTGGGCCTACCTCATCATCGCTGGAGCCTGAAGATGAGGAGCCTGATTTTTTTCCCTCCTTGTGTCCCTTTTTCTTCTTGTCCTTCTTCTTGTCATCTTTGCCTTTGTCCTTTCCCTTTTTGTCGGACTTGTCTTTACTTCCAGACTTGTCCTTACTGTCGGACTTGTCCTTACTTCCAGACTTGTCCTTACTGTCGGACTTTCCCTTTGAGTCCCCCTAAAAAAATGAAAAAAGTTGACATTGAATAAATCCTTGACTTGACTCAAGTAATCATTATTAATTGATGTAGGTAAGAATTTACCAGAAAAGCAACTTTTTTCAGGCAATAGACACTTGGTCTTGCTTCCAAAACACAGCAATAATAAAGAGTAGATTCTTACAACAAAAGACTTCTCAGAAAAGCTCTTTCATGTTTCCCAGATTCTCATGTGGTCCCACTAGCACCTTTGGGAGAATTTACTCATACAAAGTTCATACCTTGTCCTTATCCTTCTTCCCCCAGGGCAAACTTAACTCATCCTTCTGAGCCTGCTCCTTCTTCACCTCTTCATCCCCACCTAAAGCTACACATGTACAGAGAGAGACAGATGGCAAGCAGTTTTGAAAATTCAGCTTAAAATAAATGTGATATTAAAATCAGGTAAAAGAAACCAGACATTTAATAGTGTTGCCCAGTGCTAAATCTGCCCTAAAATGCTGATGAAGTCACATCAAACAATTACATTCAAGGTATTCCTACTAAATACAGTAAACATTAAATTGAGCCTACCTGATGACAGATCCATTGTGACTCCTGCCTGTATGCTTAAGAAACCTCAAAAGCAGGAAACCTGGATTGACCGCACCTAAAACATGCCACCTGCTCTAGCCACGCCCCCACACGTGGGGAGGTGAGGAGCTGGAGCCAATCCCAGCTGACAGACGAAAGGCGGGGCGGGGTACACTCTGGAGAGATTATTATATCATTGTAAGCCTTCATAAAGTATCAAAAGTAAAAAGTACTTATTATCCTCAAAGTGTGTAACACTAAGTTGTGGATTTAACTATTTTATGAGGGTCTTATTGTGTCTCTATCTTCATTTTACAAAATCAACTAATAATGAGTCACTGACTCCTTTTAAGTATTTTTCTATAAATATTGTAAATTAGAAATAGATGTGAGAAATAATAACATGTAGAAATTGTCTCACTGCAAGGGAAGATTTTCCACATTTTTTGCAGTGTTTGCACTATGAAATATGTTAATCTACAAAAATAAATGTAGAGGAGTAAAAAGTACACTATTAATCTCTGAAATATAGTGAAGAAATAGTATTAAGTAACACAAAAGGAAAACTCTCAAGTACAGGTACCTGAAAACTGTAGTGAAGTGCAGTGCTTCAGTAAATGTACATAGTGACTAGAGTGTTTGTTTCTAGTCATTATTTCACTGTAATGTTCAAAATGTTTACACTGTAATTTGCAGGCTGTAATTTAAAGCTTCACCAATTACTTCACTAAAACATCTGTCAGAGACTTTATTCTCATTTCTCTCTACATTCAGATTCCACAGATCAATATAAAAGCTCTACATCCAAAGCCACCAAACAGCTATTGTGGCAATGTTGTTAGTTCCTTCTCTGGTGCTGCAGAACCTGCAATGCCATGTGAGCCATGTTTTTTTCTTTCAGCATTCATTTCCATGACACCTTATTATTGGTAAGGCTTGGAGCCTCTCAATAGGTCACTAGAGGTAGGAAGTGGAACGGGTCCCACCAGATCCTAAACTCCATGGGGCTGGGAGGCCTGCGAATTGGGGCCTATCACTGACACTCAGTGGGGAGCCAAAGGCAGAGGGCTTGGAGACAGTTGAAGGAGTCAGCGGATCCAGTTTCACAACAGGTTTGGAGGGGAGTGACGCATATGAGGTGACAGGAGGGAAGAAAATCAACAACCGCCTGAGCCTGAGGCCCCTTCCACACTACTTTTTGTTTTTGTTTAAAAAAAAGTCTTTTCTGTAGTTACAGATTTGGCAAAAAAATTAAGTAATTAAAAAGTAGAATTGATAAAGGATCTTTAGACAGTTAGTTGGGAACCAGGGTAAAACACAGAATTAAAGCCAGGTGAAGTTAACAGATTTATTGAGTAATTAAATGTTCAATGTGTATTTAGGAGGATCTATTGACGGAATGAACCGTTCTGTTTTTATTTCCTCGAATAAACCATTTCTATCCAATACATGGAAGTCGCCATGTTGCACTGCCATGTTTCTACAGTAGCCCAAATGGACAAACTGCTTTACAGAGTGCCTTTCATGACTGAAGAAGAAGAAGAAGAAATCTGTTTTGTTAGAAGTAAGAAGTGAAATTTGGACAAATGGTAAATGGTCTGTATTTGTATAGCACCTTCTTTGCGACCACTCAAAGCACTTAGCACTACATCACCTTCACTCATAAAGGCTAAATTGCAAACTACCCATCAGAAAGGAAATAACATTCATTCGCATACACATACAGATGGCACAGCCACCAGGAGCAATTTGGGGTTCAGTGTCTTGTCCAAGAACAATTCAACAAGCTGGCTGGGGGAGCCGGGGATCGAACCCCCTGCCACAGCCACCCCACAAACTCAGGATCACAGGTAATATTTAGCAAAAGAGCCAACAGCGCGTGTTGGCCACCATAGCTTCTCCTACATGTTTGCAAAGGGAGGGTTGAGCAGTGAGTGAGCAGTAGGTCGCAATCAGGATGCAATTCCCAACCACTAGATGCCACTAAAACCTACACACTGACCCTTTAAGGTAGGTGAAGATGGGCTAAGGAGACAGGAGGACTGCATATAGCAGACACACATGGGCCATAATCTGATGCTATTCACATTTCATGAGCATTTTACCTTTTTCTTCGTCTTCTCCTTCTACTTCTTCTTCATTTATCATTTGTAAAAGCAAAAATGAGCATAAATCACACATTAATATACCTGCTTTTTCTCCTTCATATATTGTACTTCATCTTTATCTCCTTCTTCTTCTTGTCATCTTCACTCTCAAAGGAGGAAGAAGAGCTGGAATCGTGGGAACCGAGAATGATGTAATCACATTAAACAACAGAGTACAAAAAATTTCATATACAGAAGTGTGACGACACAAAACTTATCCGATCCTGAATGGAAGAAGTAATTTCTCAACAATAAGGAAAATGCACCAAAAATGTTGAAATTTAAAGTTAAAATTATTAGGCTAACAATAAAATAAAATACATTAAAATAATAATAAAGAGAAATGCTGAACTTCTTTGAATAAACAATTCAAGGTTGCAGAGCTCCACTCTGCACCTAGTCCTACAGCAGAAATACAGGAAGACCGTGATCAGCCAAAGAAAACAGGCATACAATCAATGGGGCTGCCAGAAACTCTCCAAAGTGTACTTTTATTTTCCAGGTAAAATCCACCTGGCTTCCTGTTGTAGTTTGCGCTCAGCAGAGGATCATTGGAGATGAGCTCAGCTCTGCTGTTGCTGGGAGACCGCTGACGCCAGTCGAGAGAGAGAGAGAGACATTCGTGCCCTCCTGCGGTGCGATCACAGAACGACCCACAGAACAGAACAGAATACATTTGGTACTGTTTGGGACCATATACCTAGGCCTAGATAAATGGCACCTTTTATAGTAAATATAATAATAAGTATAGGCTAATACATAATCAATAATACAAGGCTGCATATTTCTGCTGAGTGAAAAACATTTTCATGTTCTGCCATGATGATGTTAGAATGCATCAGCCTCTTTAATTGCTGTTGCCATATCAGGACCTGCTTTCTGAGTAATTTTCATAATTTGTAATGTAATTATCGGCACACAGTGCGCTCTTCACTCTGTCTGTCACACAGGAGAGGCAACAAGAGCAGCAGATAAACTGTATAAAGAAAGTGGCACCTCTCCATGTGTGAAAGACATTAAAATGCACGATTTCTTCTTCTGAATATTTTGATGACATTGCTTTATTTTGCAGTAAACAAAGTTCCCATTATGAAGTACTGTAAGAATAGTAAATCTTTATAGAATTTACTACAGTATACAACAGTAAGGTATAGAAATGCAACAGGAAAACAGGAAAAGCTTCTATGTGCTTTGTCTTTGCCATGAAGTAATTCAAAACAAACTACCGTAGGCCAACTGTAATTGTTTTCTCAAAAAACAAAACAAAACAAAAGACACCTCAGGCTAGTCCACTCTGTCTCCTGCATTTGGCCACATGTTTTCATCCACATCACACCTACAGTAATGTTCCTCCTTACCGGGGAACACCGGGGGAAGAACCTTTTGGCATGCTGGACCCAGGCTTGGCAATCCTCTGCGAATATGTCCTCACATCCAGCATTCATGGCATTGAGAGGGGACATCTGATTGTTGTTGGAATATGTTCAAAAACTTTCCAACTCCATGAATAAAAAAATGTGATTAAAGAGCGGCAAGTAGCTTCGGCGACAGGAAAAACCGGTGTAGGGCTCTAACTGAGATTGGACATAGCTTAATTTCAATCAATATTATTTCACTATTTGTCTCCATAACCATCATTTTCAGGATGTATTTCAATTTTGTGTTTGTAATTTGGCGAACTGAAGTCCATTTGAATGTATGTTAGATTTTGAACTTCAATTTAACAGTTTTGAAAAAAACTATGTGAGCATTTGCAAAATGTGATGTGGATCCACATGGTTTCGATGGTGGTTGACTTTGAGTGAGAATTCTTGAATTGTGAAAGCTGTGGCCATTGCAGTGCATTTTGTGTTACAGTAACACAGTAACAGTAAGGCAAGAGTCAGTCACACTTTGGTCCACATAGATGTCTGTTGTGCTGTGTGAAGAGTTTTGCATAAGTAAACTCAGTACTGAAAAATGTTTGTTAGCTATTGCTAATGGTATCAGCTTTAGTTCATCTCAAACAACCAGATGAATGGGTTAAATTGGGTTTCTTCAGCAGCCACCGAACAATGCAGGATTCATTATTGATTCCTTTCTGAAACAGCTACATTTTTCTTTTTTTCTGCTCCCCCATAAAAGATTCAAAAGACCTGAAGGAGATCGCCAATGCTAAATGTTGCAATTCTCTTCTCCTTAAAGTCCTGGCCAGAGTTCACGATAACTTGAATATTGATGTCAGGTAAATGGGTGTACTGCATCTAAGTACAGTTTTGAGGCATTTAAAACATTATTTTTTACTTCTATTCCTATTTCATTTCAGTAGAAAATGTACTCTTTACTCTGCTATATTTATCTGACTGATATTGTTACTAAGTACTTAACAGATTAAGATTTTAGCTTCAAAATATATATGATGCACTTTTAAAAATAAACTTTATATTGTTATGTACTTTACTATACTTCCACCTGACCAGCTAAAACATTAAAATGTTGCTTATACACTGTAATGCATCAGCAATAACGCTTAGAAATTCTTTTTTCATAATGACTACTGATAATATAACTTCTGTATTTTTATGTAAAATGTAAATGCAGAATATAGACGAAAGTTGACAATTTTTAAATTGTGGTATTTCTACTTTTACTTAAGGACAAGAGCTAAAAGAGAATCAATTTCATTTCAGCAACATTGATTACAATCAATTACAATGACAAGCAACAACACCTATATGTTCTCATATTAATAAATATCGAAAAATCTTCTACTTAGACTTTAAGCTTTGATTGACCTCAGACATGGATAATGCTGCCATCTTGTGGTGAAGAAAACACACTTCACTTGACAGGAGAACCTTGCGGAGGGATGAAAATACTGCAGGCATTTTGTTTGTTGTTAGAACATTTAATTCTTGTAATCAGATTTGTTTACACAAACCCACCAGTGAAAGAACATGAAGAGAAGCTGGCGCTACTGCACACTTACCACACTTACCACACACACACACACACACACACACACAGACTCTTTGGCAATGGACAAGATCATAAGACACTAACAGAGCAGTCCGGTCCCTCAGGAAGCATCACTTCTGAAAAGACAAAAAAGACACATATTACTGCAGAAGCGATACATTATTTATTAAAGAACATCTTGAGTGCCATGCCTCTTTCTCTATCTTTAATATATGAATCATTGTGGCAGCAGTGTGAGCCATAACAAGCACCAAAATGGCGATCAGTGATTAGACAACAACAGCTCTTTTATGACTGCTCAATCTTTCTCTTCTCTCCCACTCTGGGCTTGGCTCTTTGCTCTTTTGCTTTAGTCATTTGAATGGGAAATCTATTATTCACACAAATGTGACCAACATTTTTCCTCTAAATAAACCTGCAACAAAGTTGCACAACAAATTTAGCATGAAGGTGAAGAGACGGGAGATGTTGCTCTGAGATTGGCTCCAGGTTAACAAGCTAAAAATGGATCTGGAAGACAGTCACTTGACAACAGTTTGAGCTATAAATGAAAACAGCATACACACCACAGGAGGGTGTGGTGTGTCAGATTAAAACTGGCACTGCTGGTAGGATCTGATAATCTTGCAGGGTGGTGCACAGAGAACAACCTACTGTTCAACGTCAACAAAACAAAGGAGCTGATCATTGATTTTAGGAAGAAGGAGATAAAAACACACACTCCTGTCTACATCAATGGAGTTGAGGTGGAGCAGGTGAATAGTTTCAGGTTCCTGGGAATTAGCATCACAGAGAACCTGACATATCACATCTCCACGCTGGTGAAGAAACTAAAAAAACAACTGTATTTCTGAAGGAAGCTTAAGAAGGCCAAATTCCCGTGGCAAGTTCCTGTCAGCTTTTACAGAGAAGCAATAGAAAGAATCCCGACCAGCAGAGCCCAAAGGATATAAAAGGACAGTACCCACCCATGATGAGATATAGAAGTTTCAGCTGCAGCACGACCAGACTGCAGAGCAGCTTTCCCCCCCAAGCTATCAGACTCTTAAACTCTAGTTCATCCTCAGCACTGCTCCAGTGGTGATAGTTTATTTCTGTATAGCATTTTTCATAATTAATTCTCTATTAATTTTCAATTTCATTAGATAACCTGTTATATTGTGACAATAAATTTACCTACCTACCTATCTACCTGTTGTGGATGTTCAACACACACCAACCTTTGAAACGAGGTGTGATAGGTATGTCACCTATGGAGCTGCATTTTATTACACGCTGCTATCAAGGCGTCTTGAGAAATGAAGAGTAATGTAGCAACACTTTCACAAACATTGCCCTGAGGGGTAATAAATTGTCTCTGGGTGTGACAAAATGCGCCACACATCCAACATAGCAAGGCCCTAGCTTACTAGCATAAAGCTATTTTATTTTAATCTAGCAGGAGATCTATAACAAGTAACTGCAGCCTTGGGCCTACCTCATCATCGCTGGAGGATGAAGATGAGGAGCCTGATTCTTTTCCCTCCTTGTGTCCCTTTTTCTCCTTGTCCTTCTTCTTGTCCTTCTTCTTGTCGTCTTTGCCTTTGTCCTTTGATTTATGCTTTTTCTCTGACTTGTCTTTACTGCAGGACTTGTCCTTGCAGTCAGACTTGTCCTTACTTCCAGACTTGTTTTTGCTGTCAGACTTGCCCTTGCAATCCCCCTAAAAGAAGATGACTGAGTCAGCTCATTGATTGTGTTGGTTAAGTTTTGCAGATTGTGTCTGTCCAGTAATCATTATTAATCAAAATAGTGTAAAAGCCACTTAGCCTTACTGTCACAAAACAGTTATCATCGTAAAAAGAATCATACCACAAAAGACAGTTTTGCCAAATTCAGCTTCTCAGAAAACACTACTGCTCATGTAGAACGAGTATCTTTGTTAGCTCCTACCTTGTCTTTATTCTTTCTCAAACCTAATTCATCTTTCTGAGCCTCGTCCTTCTTCACCACATTGTCATCCCCACCTAAAGCTGCACACAAGCAGAAGAGACAGATGGTGAGCAGAATTTCAGAATTACTGTCACCAAGAACAAAAGTAGCCTCTTTACTAGCAGACATGGCCTAGACTGTGGTTTTATATAGGTGTATTACTATAATAAATATATTGGATATTTATTTCAGCTGCCAGAAGAAAAAGCTGCTCTAAAATTATATACCTTTCCAATTCCATTTACCAAGACTTAAAAAATGTTGTTGAAGTCAACTCAAGACACATCAAACATTAACATTCACGGTATTCCTAATACAGTCAACATTAATTGAGCCTACCTGACTCCAGATTGAAATCCATTGTGACTCCTCTGCTTTCTCAAACAAGTGACAACAGAGGAAACGCGTGTGCAGGAACCCTGCACCTAAACCACGTGACCTGCCCTAACCACGCCCCCAGACGCCGCCTCTGCATTAAAAATTCACGTTTGTGCCATGTAAATTCCTTGATCGCAATGCAGCTCCTTTCGACTGCAGGAAGTGCCGGATATGAGAGTTTACAACCATATGTGTAGTCTGAATAGGACCATTTATTGATGAATGGTGTATTCAAAATAATTAAAATTTACTTAAATTATTTTCAACTGTTAGTTAATTATTTGATTATAGGCCAGAGTGAATTAAAGTGTAATTTAGTAGCCAGGGCATCAATAAAATACGGTACGTGGTCGTTAACGACTTTGTTTTAAAGAGGCATTTAGAAATAGCCTAAATGAGTGTTTTTAAAAAAAAGCTCACTCAGAATGTAGTAATTACAGGGCACATAATAGAATTGGTGTAGGTCTGGGGGGAAACGAAGAAAAACAGTGTAGATATTTTTGTGAAATTGATCAGTGGTGAACACGTACTGAAAATACTCCAGTAGGCCTGCAAGGAAAAGCTTTTAATGTTTGTAGACTAATTAATGTATCAAAAGTAAAAAGTGGTCATTATGGAGAATGAAGAAAAAGCTCCATCTTAAAAAGTTTCAAAAACTTAGTTTAATCACTTATTGAGTCCTATGGGTGTGAGGATATTAGAAGAATGAAGAAAAAGGTTGCTGTATTCAAGAAAATGAATAAAAGTAGACCTACATTATTTCTCTCTTGTCAGAAGCATAAAATAGCAGGGACTGGAACCACTCAAGATAAGTACAAGTACCTACAAATTGTACTGAAGTGCAGTATTTCAGTGTCTTCATAGTGTTGTGGTATCATTTATTGAAAAAAAAGATAAAATATACTCTTCAGGAAATTACAATTTTTAAATATGGAGCATTTTCTATAATTGATATAGTGTTATTATTTCTGTTGCAATAGGGGATAAAAAAGGGAGAAGGATGTACCCCTATAGCTGTAGTTGTATACAAGTATGTGGTAGTTTTGGATGGATGATATAATGGGCAGCAGTTTGAACTTTTGGGTACCAATGTCCATCAATGGAAACAAACCTAGAACAGCTTGTGTCATGTCATTCATCACATAAAATAAAGAAGCCCCTTGTTCACCTCTTTGCATTGTAAGTACATTTTACTAACAGTACCTGCACTGTAATTTGCAGGCTGTAATTTAAAGTTTCACCAATTACTTCACTAAAACATCTGTCAGAGACTTTATTCTCATTTCCCTCTACATTCAGATGCTACAGCTTAATATAAAATGTATACATCCAAAACCACCAAACAGCTATTGTGGCAATGTTGTTCCTTCTCTGGTGCTGCAGAACCTGATGTAAAATGCCCTGATGTAAAAATTTACCCTAGGGAGTATAGGGATTGTGCTGATGGTTAATTTCTCATTCATCTTCATCAGTCCTGGAAGCCTTGTACACACAAGCATAAATCCTCTCCTTTGAGAAGATTTGACACATTTCTCAACAAGGGTCCGACTGTATTGTGAAAGTGACAACAAGCCTGCCATCATCAAAATGATTTTACACTGAATTAACAAAACTATTACTACTACTACTACTCAAAAAATAACAGGAAACAAAACAAAGTCATGTTGTTTTATTCCACAAAGCCAGCATTATCATTATTTCACATGATTGTTTTCCGTCCACATATGAGCTTTTTCTCACTAATTACAAAAAATTATAAAAATCATTATTGTTCAATTATGGTATAATTATCTTCCTCAACTATTTCGTCATGTCACAATTAATCGTTACCCTGTTACCTTTATATTCCGCCTGAAAACATGCCACAAAACATATTTTATGCACTGAGAGCATCATTAGAGCAGATCTCAGGTCACATTCAACTTCCAGCAATGTCATGCAAGCCGTGCTTCTTTTTTTTTTTAAATCAGTAACACCTATGTTGATGTATGACACCTTTTTATTGGTAAGGCTTGGAGCCTCTCAGTAGGTCAGTAGAGGTGAAGTGGGATGTGGAACGGGTCCCTCCATCTCCATAACTCCTTGAGCTCATCATCAGGGACTCCATGGGGCTGGGAGGTCTGCGAATGAGGGGCCTATCACTGACACTCAGTGGGAAGCCAAAGGCAGAGGATTTGGGGACAGTTGCAGGAGTCAGCGGATCCAGCTTCACAACGGGTTTAGAGGGGAGTGACGCATATGAGGTAACAGGAGCGCCATCTGGCTTAGAGCTGCTGCCACTGGGGGCGAATAGTCCGCCACCACCTGAGCCTGAAACTTCCATTTTTGGTTCACCGCTTTGCTCATCATCAGGGCTTTCCTGGATTTAAATTAAACAAGGCGGCAGTTTACTCAGCTAGAAGAAGTATCAGCTTGGCCCAAGAATGTATCTTGTATTTCTAATCACCCATACTCTTAATTTATGTTAAGATCAAACTTACGATCTTTTTCCCCATTCCATTTTCACTTCCTGATGAGCCCGGACTCTGAAGGCCAAACAGGAAACCAATAAGATTGAGTCATTTCACGTTGTTGCAGTTAATTCAAAAAGGGACCCGAGCGCAGAGCACAGACTTAAAGGAAGATGAATGTTATTATTTTAACATGATTTATTGAATAATTACAGTAGCCGGAGATGAGTTGAGGAGACAGGAGGACTGACTATAGCAGATGGTAGAGGAGAAATAGTGAATGGTAGCAGGAGCCCATGACACACATGGGACATAAACTTATGCTATTCACATTGTATGAGCAAAATACCTTTTTCTTCTTCTTCTTCTTCTTCTTGTCCTTGTCACTGTCAGATGAACTCGATGAACTAGAGCTTGAGTCCTGTTCAAGTATAAAGCACTCAACACTCCATCATCTGTATTTTGTGAAACAAAGATGAGCATAAATAACACCCAAATTTACCTTCTTTTTTGCCTTCGCCTTCATCTTTTTCTTCTTCTTGTCTTTCTTCTTTTTCTTGTCTTTCTTCTTCCTCTTCTTCTTCTTCTTCTTTTCATCTTCACTGCTAGAAGAATCTGAGTCCTTGGTGGATGTAAATATGTTAACTGTGTTACTGTTGTCCCATTTTAATGTAGACAGGAAATAGCACATACAAATATATTTAGCAGGAGGCTTTCTGTGTGACAAATACAACACATCCACAGTGCTTTACCTTTTTTTTGTCTTTCTTTTTCTTCTTCTTATCCCTCATATTTTTCTTCTTCTTATCGTCATCACTAGAGGAATCACTGGAGGGGTCAGAAGAAGAATCCTGCACAGAAAAAGACATTTTGATACACACACCACATTTCATTCATGTATGCAGTGGTGACATATCCTTCTGTTATGACAGTGACGAACAGCTCCATTTTCCCATTTTGGAGTTTGTGGTTGACTTTAAATCTTTAATCTTTTTGGACATTTCTGTCAATTCTGTCAGCAGTTAATGTGCTAAGATGTTGTTCAAATGCTGTAACTCATCAACCAATAAATCAAAAGCCTGGAATGGAAAACAAAGGATGAGATGTTCTCACCTTCTTCTTCTTATCCTTCTTCTTCTTATCCTTCTTCTTCTGTTTCTAGAGTTTAAATGATGAATGATGAATTTTGGAGCCAGATATCTCTCTTAAGTTTATAAACTTGGGTGCAGATGAATAATTTACTAACTACAAAACATTATATTTGCGTGTGTCATTTCACCTTGTCACCATCACTGTCAGAGGAAGAGGAGCCATCATCAGAAGAGCTGGACTTCTAGAAAGTACAGTCAGTAACAGAAGTGCATCCATTTTTATTAAATTGAAAACAATCTTTATTTTTTATTTCCACTGGTTGGTTAGCCACATAAATTGATACTTTCATCTGACTGTTTATGAGCATCAGGGTCGCAACATTAGCAAAAGAACAACAGTGGAAAGGGAACATCATAACAGCACAGCAAAATCTTTTACCTTCTTCTTCTTTTTCTTCTTCTTCTTCTTCTTCTTGTCATCTTCACTATCAGAGGATGAGGAAGAGCTGGAATCCTGTAAAGAAAGTAAGAAAGAGAGCAAGCTGAGAATGAAGTAATCAAATTAAACAGCAAAAGAACAAAAAATGTAATATGCATAAGTGTGAAGACACAAACCTTATCCTTCTTCTTCTTCATTTTCTTTTTCTTCTTCTTCTTCTTCTTCTTGTCATCTTCACTATCAGAGGAGGAGGAAGAGCTGGAATCCTGTACAGAAAGTAAGAATGTAAGAAAGAGAGCAAGCAGAGAATGAAGCACTCCGATTAAACATTAAAAGAACAAAACATTTAATAAACAGAAGTGTTGAGACACAAACCTTATCCTTCTTCTTCTTCATCTTCTTCTTCTTCTTCTTCTTCTTCTTCTTGTCATCTTCACTATCAGAGGAGGAGGAAGAGCTGGAAACCTGATGTGAATTAAGCTTTTAGATTACATAGAAAGAGAACAAAAAAATGTAATATGCAGAAGTGTGAAGACACAAACCTTCTTCTTCTTCACCTTCTTCTTCTTTTTCTTCTTGTCATCTTCACTGTCTGAAGAGGAGCTATCAGATGAACAGGAGCAGCAAGGAGAGTCCTATGAATGAAACACAAATATTCACATTGATATCCACAAACATTGTAATTGCATTAGACGGACACACACACATTCACACACCTGTGGACAATTTTCAATTTCAATTCACCTAGCCTGCACACAGACCCTTCTCAATCCGTTATAGAAGAATATGCTAAATTTACTGTCCACCACTCCACCTAATTAAAAAATGCCAACATGCAATATACAATAATATCTACTTGTTTGATGCAATGTAACACACACATTCAAGTGCACCCAGTTTCCACAGTGCTTTGTATACCTTTCCCTTCTTTTTCTTCTTCTTGTCTTTTTTGTCATCATCACTATCTGAAGATGAGCCAGAATCCTGTTGAAAAACACAGAACATGTCGCCATGCGTTTGATCTTGATTATCGCGTAACATAACTATATTATGTAGTAAACGTTGCATCAGTACATGGCGGTGATAATGCACTATAACAATTGTCATGCACATTAAAAAAAGATTCTTCATTTTACCTTTTTCTTCTTCTTCAACTTCTTCTTTTTCTTATCCTTCTCTCCCTCTCCTTCTGCCTCATCATCGCTCAGGAGGCCTTTCTCAATACCATGAGGAAAGGCATGTGCCCCCTCTGCTGGACAGGAAACATCATTACAAACAAAACAACAACACATTCTCCGAGCCTCCAACCCATGGTTGATTTGTTAGAGAGCAGCACACATACCGGATGGAGCAGAGTTTTTGCACAGCTCGCCTTCCTCTGTTGCTTTAAGCTCTTTCTTGGTCTGTTGTGACAAAAGAAAGCAATGATTTTCTGCGCATTTGTGCATGTACGTATGTGTGGCACGCAAACAGTGAGCGCGAGTATTTCACCTTGTCAGCATCTTGGTCTTTCTTTTTGTCTCCATCACCACCTGGTATCAAAATCTCAACACCTGCAGAAAAGGAGAGCAGCTGTGTTTGTTGAGTTGTTCCGGTTATTCTGCTTTTTTTTTTAAGTCATGAAAAAGTGGAAACACTCACCAACTGCTGAAAGAGCAGTAGCACTGCTGAGCTCATTCTGCTCTTCATCCTGTAAAACACATAAATATGATCAAACTTGTAGGAGTCTCTTACAAATCTACATACTCTATGCATAGACCTATACAAAACCTGAACACACAAAAACACACACTTGTTGACGGATCATCAACAAATCTGAGTCTACTGACCTATTCATGTCTCTGGTGGAATCCAATTTGAGTCAAGCTGATAAACAATATGAGGCAAGGTGTAAAGACAGTGTGGTAACTATGTGTATACTCATGCCATCCTCTTACAGGTATAGAACGTACTGCTCATTTTCTCAGATGGCATGTGCACTGTTAGGTAATCCAGTTTGCTCTTTATAACAAAAATAACACGTTACTCTACAGGGGTGCATTAAGAAATGGGATTTAACCCTGATACTATTCACTTAGTTCACTTACTTGGTGCATAAGGCAAAAAACTCCACTGTACAAAAACTCATTTGTGACCTGACTCAGCATTCTTACAATAATTGAAATGCCTTGTGAGAATCACATGATGAGCAGCTTCGCCCCTGACCTAAAAACATGCTAAATCATGTACCGTTCACATTGCTTTACCCTTTTTTTGTCTTTCTTCTTCTTCTTCTTCTTCTTCTTGTCCTTTTTCTTCTTTTTCTTATTCTTCTTGTCATCCTCACTATCAGAAGAGGATGATGAAGAGGAGGAGCTGTCGGAGGAAGAGGAGCTGGAGTGCTGTGAGAAGAGAACGAACAAAACAATTAACAAATTTAGTGTGATCGTTTGTGTTGACACAGAGACAGTTGACAACCAAGACAGTCACTGTCTAATATTGTAAATGCCTAGTGTCAAATAGTTTTTTTTTCTTTAAATCACACCTTCTTCTTCTTCTTCTTCCTTATCTTTTTCTTCTTCTTTTCATCCTCACTGTCAGAGGATGAACTGTCAGATGAGGAAGAGGATGAATCCTGCCCGATATTCAGAAACATAAAGGTGAAAAGTGTGATTCACATTAATGTGTAATTATTTAGTGACAAACTAGCCCAATAAGATAGTTATTGTTGTTTAACCTTCTATTTTTCAGACATTTTGATATACCTTCTTCTTCTTTTTCTTCTTGTCCTTCTTCTTCTTCTTCCCTTTCTTCTTGTCATTTTCATCATCTGACCCTTTGAAACCCTGAAACAAGAAAAGGAAAGAAATCCTATAATGACAAGTTTAACAGTATGAGCTGGTTTAAAACAGGAGGTCGCTTGGTTTCTCTCTCACCTGGCTCATCTTCAGGCCTTCTGCACACTGATCCTCCATTTGGCCATCAGGACCTGAAAACATTAAATGCATTAAACTGTAAAGAATTTGCTTAAAAAAATTTAAAAATATATTTACATGCATTGTCAAATAGTTGATTCACATCATACGTCATCAATGCTGCTGATAAAAGGGGAATTTATAGACAATCGTGCAGTTCTGAATATTATTAATTTTAATTCTGTCAAATCTAAGTGATGAGGTTTTCATGAGCTGCTGTAACCAGAGCTTCATGAGCTTAGCTACGCTATAAAAGGATGGGAGATAATAAATGTAACAATGTGTCTTGGTTGAATGACAACCCAACTGGTGGCCCTGTTTCGTTGGCTCAACCCTTATTATTTCCACCTGTGTCTTGTAAATCCTCTTTTGTACATTTAAGTCAGTGTTCTCCCATTGTCTGTTGTGGGTTTGTCTTTGTTCGTTGTTTCTATCTGTCTCCTGTGCCGGTGTTGTTGGCTTTATTATGGTCTCTGCACTTTGGATTATTTCCCGCTCCTGGTTTGATTCGCTTGCTTTGTTTTGGACTGTAGCCTGCCTCTTCATTATGTAAGCCTGTTTACCTTTGAGATTTCTTAATAAAGACTAAACACACACACAACTGTTGCGCCTGTGTGTTTGGGTCCAAATTCTTTTGCTACCGTGTCTGCTCTTGGCAAAACGTGACAGAACATCTCACCATTCTGGTGAACTTGATCTCCTTCTTTTTTCCTGATCTGGCTTATATATAATTCAAAGAAAAGTACGGTGGCTCTGTCTGTCTATGGCAAAGCAAAAGGTATCTTCCAAGTCCCGGCTGAGGGACTTGATTCCTGAGTGGGTTGCAAACTTTATTAACACCCCAACACACCGAGTCTCCAGCCTTTTACGCACCAGTCCAGCACTCTGGCCTGCCAGTAATCTGCCTTCATCCCAGCCTGCTAGACCTGCCCTGTTGCTGGTCTCTGCCCCTGCACCCCAGCAACCCGACCTCCAGAGGCTTTCACCTCCCAGTCGCCCATCTTTTCTGCCCCCAGGCTGCCCACCTGAGGTCTCCAGCTCCTCTTCCTTCCTTTTTCCTCTTGTTGGATTTATTATGGACTCTGGACTTTGGATTATTGCCTGCACCAATTTGGATTTGTTTGCTTTGTTTTGGACTGCCTCTACATCAACTGTTCACCTTTGAGTTTTCTTAATAAACACTATAAATTGCATGTGTTCCCTTCTGTGTGTTCTGTGCTTGGCAAAACATGACAATGACTATATTATAATGGTCACACACAGTAGCTGGAGATGTGTCTGAATATTATAAAATCTACTGCACTTCCTGGTCCAGGTCTAGAGGATACCACAACAGAGTGTAAATTTGACGATAAATTAAAAATATGTTTTTGGTTAGGACATATCTTTGTCCCCTATGACTAGTTCCAGGTATATAGTCGTTAAGTTTCCTGATTTTTGCCACTATCTTTTTATCTCTGATAAAAGCGATTTAATGAGTGAGTGAGTGATTTTCACTTCAGTGAGTTGATTACATTATCAGTAAAAGAGCAGCCTATCGTGTTGCTAGAGGTACACATAAATTGGATAAGGTTTATGATTGCATACAGTAGCTGGTTCTATGAATACTTCACTGTCCATCTACTGCAAACAGGGCCCCCAAAACTATCCGGCTTAGGGCCCCCAGCTGTACAGGGCTGACCCAGTCGATGCTACAATTTAATTAAAAAAAAAATGTAATTAGCTTCTGTGTCATTCTATGATGGACAATACTTGTATTACAAATATAGATTAGCAGAGTAACCAAATAGATAGTAGAAAATAATATTTTAAGTAAAACAGCAGCAGAATAGATGGAATTTGCAAAGAACCTTAAAAATGCTTTTTCAAGATTTTTGAATGCAAGCGTACTTGCACACAATATCACGTGGGGATAATGCACAGAGTCTAGAAAAGGCATTACCCCCAAGAGATTTACATCAGAAGCAATCTAAAAACGTACTAAAAATGCTTTGTTTTACCTACCAGTCTGAGAGATAACCCTGCCCCAGCCATACTCCTTCTCCTCACCCTTCTTCTTCTCCTTCTTCTTCTTGTCATCCTGTAGGCAATGTTGATTATTTCATAAGTGTGTGTTGCTTTTTAGATTTTTTTTTAAAACAGTATGTATGCTTTTTTGCAAAATGAGTGTTACATTTGCTTAATAAAGCAGAAATTAAGAAAGTCATCAGAGTTGGGTGTCACCTGCTAGTCATATGTTAAGAATCCTCTGCCTTCACTATAAAACTAACACATGGGAAAATATACTGTATGCAGATACTTTACATGTGGTTATTAGTACACACACACTGGACGCACAAGCATTCAGTACTACTATGCAACCATGCATGTAAGGCTGCACACACACAGTTGTGATGTCTGGGGTGTTCCCATTCTGCATAAAACTACAAAGATCACGTATGACTTTATCGTCATGACTTGCTGTGGTAGGTACAGAAGGTGGCACTGGGTGTGTTCCTCTCCTGTCAGATACCGCCTGATATCAAATCCAGGACATTAAGACACTCCGCCTTGACCTCAGGGTGTATTGTGTGTAACTGGAAATGTATACCAGTGTTGTGTGGTTTGGATGCAGTCATATTTACATAAATATTCTTTTAACAGACTGTATTGTTAGCTTTGACTATATCTTCGCCTGAGGCAGTATAGTTAGAAGGGACTCTCAAGACACCATGAGCTGATTTGAAATTGTTTGTATGTGTGGAAAAAGGACTTATTTTTGCAATGCTGCATGAACTATTACTGGCAAATTCACATAAACAAAATTGTGCACTATGAAACCATCACTTCTACAGTTTCTGAGAGCTGTGCATCCAACATCAGGTCCTTGAATAATTATCCCAGGCAGGACTCTGGGATTCAAAGGTGTGTGGAGAGCGCAACTGGTGTGTGACTTGTTACAGTAAGACCGGAGTGGCATGGATGCAACTGTCTTGTATACAGCAATGACAACTTACCTCACTGTCACTGTCTGAAGAGCTACTGGAGGAAGAAGAAGAAGAGGATGATGAACTGTAATCCTGTTGAGAAAAAGGGGTGAAGTTATTGCTCAACTCAGAGTACACATTGAAAAAGGTGTATTTGTTGGTGAAAGTGATGAATGCGAACCTAACAGAATGAGTCACTGTGAACGCCCTGGAGGAAGGCTTTGTTACAGCTGCACATACACACTTTGCGGTCAGCCAATCATTGCAAAAGTGACATTTGATCTACATTATAAGAAAATTAATTCCATTCCTTGTTTTATTCAGTTTGACAGGCTGGTGCTAGGTGCCGCTCACACTGTACTTCCTCCCTCTGCCAGAGGTCAGACCTCATCATTACTATAGCCTCATGTGTCTCTGTGTCATGTGTCTTCTAAACAATGCAACACCCACATGAAACCACAGGATCAACTGACTGTTGCATAATAAAATCTGATGAGACATGAGGATACTGTCGGAAAATGGTCTGTCCAAATCTAACCCTATTACTTCATGCAGAGGTTTGTAAAAACAAAGCACAAGTGAATACTTCTTGTTCAGTGATTAAGAATTTTGAGACACATACCATCTTCTTTCTCTTCTTCTTCAGCTTTTTCTTCTTCTTGTCTTTCTTGCCGATACCCTCATCCTCACTATCCGAGGAGGACAAAGAGCTGTTGCATGAGTGCAGCTGCCAGTGACAGGCAAGAGAAAAGTTATAGAAAAAAGTTAGAGTTATCTACTGTGTTCTTCACAACCTTTACAATCCAGTTTAGAGGGGATAACAGAGCTGATAAGCATTACAGTGACCGTTAATGGTCTTTATTTTAATATTAGGCTATTTAATTATTTTGCAAATTTAGATGCATATTCAATACTGAGTAATAGACATTACATTTCGTCAATTTTTGGTGAGAGTAATTTAGGTCTGTGCTATTTCGTCAACAGAAAACAACTGTGTGTTTTTCCAATATCTCTCCTGCTCACATGTCCATCTCCCGCTCCTGCAGGGTGTCCTGGTTGACTCTTGTCTTCCTTTTCTTTGCACAGGTCTGCAGGTTCCGCTACCTCAGGAAGAGCCTGCAAACCACCAGGCGAGGCCGCCGCTGGCTGCTGGACACCTGCAGCACCTGGAGCTACACAGTACAGGGCAAAAGAATTAGAGATGGATGGCAGACAGACAGATTTAGTAATGCAATTAGTCTGCTTATGATTCAGATAAGTGTCACACCCTTGACAGTACAAGGAAATAAGATAAAGTGTTGTTTTGTGTAAACAGTTTATAATTACAGAAGCCTATTAGTATGATGGCGTATTAGACCTTTGTAGATCAAATAAAATAAAACACGAGGGAATAAGTATGTAATTTTTAGAGAAAATGGTCATAGGGCTACGAGACCGAACTCTGATATTCCCTGAGATTGAAGTGGTAAATTTACAACAAAGAAATGCACACATTTATAAGAAAACTACTGGATTATTCTCTGATAAATTTGCTAGAGAAAAGAAAAGAAAATTTTTCAGATGTGCTTGTGCTATTATAAATATTTATAAAGTTTTATTATAAAGTCTGTATGAAAGCAGCTTCTTTCACCAACCAGTATTATGAGATAGCCAACTATATTCTCTTCAAAGTTCGAAAGTGGGAAGGAATTGACATTTATAAATTACTAAAATGTGACACATTCTGGTGGCTTGCAGTCTAAAAGCTCCACCTCTTCTCTTAGGTCTGCACTGACTTGTATTATTAATGAATCAATCTTAAGGAGGAATAAACCTTTCCCGAGTTTATTCCTCCTAGTTTTTTCTCTGAATATTATTACACCTTTCCCCCAGCTCTGTATATAATTTTTTTTACATACAATGGCCCTAATATGCCGTCGTACAGGCTTATTAGTCATGAAAACACACCTATAAACAGTTAATGCCTACATAGATCCTGCGATGTTTGTTGTCTGCTGATTAAAATCGTCACAGTAAATGCTAAACAAATCATAGTCCAAAAGACAGCAAACCTTTAAGGAGGGTGGACTCCATTTAGGTCCAGACGTCTCCTCTGTCCAGGAACTCACGACTCCTCTGACAGACACACCTGTGGACTTCAGTGACATGTTGTGTGGAGCTAGAGTGTTTTATGGGTGGGGAAACAGGGGAGGTGTCAAGATGGCAAAAATCAGTGACACTTCGCTTCAAACGTTTCAAAATAAAACCCATGTTCAATTAGAACATTTGCCATTACTAAAATGGCAAATAGCCCTTGAGATGAGATCTGAGTACAGGAAATCTCTTTTTGGCATTTGCGTGTAATACAACTCAACTGTTGATATTTTTATAAAACATTTCAACAGTAGATATACAAATTTGTCCAAAATCAAATGTTTTGAGTGCTTTCAATAGGAAGTAGTGTTGTATAGTATCAACTGCTTTATAGAAATCGAGAAATACAACCTGTGTGTCTGTACTGATGAAAACAAGTCTTATATTTTAGATATAAAACCTGTTCGTATTTCATTTATGATCTCAAGAAGACATTTTTTAACCACTTAGCAAAAAAAGCATAATAATATAAGCCTGTTGTGTGGCCTCCAGAGGATATTCAAAGTTACAGCAACAAAGTAGTAGGCTACCCTACTAGTCAAACTACTATCTTCTGATCTTTCCCAGCTTCCGTAATTAGGCAGAGTAAAGTTAGCCGGAAACACCAGAAAGTCAGCGTAATTCCGGAAATTGAATTTTATTTTCAAAGTAAAAGTAAGGCTATTACAATTTAAGTGAAAAGGAAAAGGAGAGCAAATACTGGGTCGTACATAATCACATAATATCATAAAAGATCTAAAATCTAATTGACACATTAGAAAAAGGAAACAGAAGTTATTAACATAGCTAATTAAGGTGATACACTAAGATACAGCAGTTAGATTGTGAAATTTGTCAGGAAAACGTTATCTTTCGGTAATGCAGACAACTTGATAGTGTATTAGCTAAACACTGGCGAAGTGTTTAAGAAAGTACACAACACTTTCTGTTACATTTCCCGAGCATTCTTCATTAGTTTAATGTTGGACAACGAAGATTAGTTAGCATAACTTAAAGAGGACACGCGCACGTGACACCGTGGGACGGTTACCTTTTTAGCCGACAGCCCCACGTCTCACCGCTCCATGGTGCTTTGCCAAACGAAATGCGTGTTTTGGGATTATGAGGAGTTCTGTTGTTTCTCGGTCCGTCTGTAGCTAGAGGACCGAAGGGAAGCTATGAGTCTCAGCTACATCGGGTCACACTTCAGTGACTGACCGGTTTTCGCCATGCCAAGCCAAACGACGTCCCCGCCGCTGACGGTGACTGTGCTGGCCGCGCTGTGGGTCAGTTTGGGTCGGTGCGCTGTCTCCGAGTCTCGGGGGTCAGGATGTGACAACGGAAAGGTAACTAAAATGTAATAACGGTATCTACTGCCTGTTGGTAGGTGGATCACCCGGTGCTTTAAGGATGAAACTCATGGTCAGTCATTGGAGGCATTAAAAATCACTACCTTTCCGTGTGTGTGTGTGTGCGTGTGTGTGTGTGTGTGATAGCTGTCTTTGGACAGGGACCTGCCTGCGGATGCTGTATATTGGAACTGTCCAGTGTCTGCTTGGTCCGAGTCTCCTCAGGTAACTGTGGATTCAGCAGACTTTTTTCAATGTATCCCCCAAATAAACACTGTAGCTCAGAGGCTCAGGGTGGGGAGGGCTACAATACACTGGGTGCCAGGAAGTTGAAACAATCATAGGAAAGTAATTATTGTGGCAAACTCAGTACATCAGGTACAGCTGGCAGGTTTTTCTGAATCAGGTTTTGGCCTGTTCAAGTTGCACTATCACAGTGGTTTAACCAGTGTTCACTGTCTCTTATCTACAGAGGCTTCCCAGTATTGACACAGTGTATGATCCCGAGGTGAGTAAACACTTTACCAAGCACTCAACAAACATTTAGAGGTTGAATGAAAGTAGTTTGAATGTCCAATCCAAATGTCCTAGTCACGTTTAGAAAAAAGTTACAAAATGAAAGTTGTGCCAATGTCTAGGACTTGACCTGGCTATCAGCTGGATGTCTTTACTAGATTCTATAGCAACTGAAAATAATAAGTCAACAAATAATAAAGTAAATTTTAATAAGAAATTTTGTTTTCACACCGGACTCTAACCCCAGTCTCCTGTCTGAGACTCCTGAGGTCAACCCATTCACCTTACACGTCCTCATCTTGAAATGGACTCTATCAATCATACTACCTTATCTGACTTTGCGGAAGCTCTTTCAAACACCACAAGCTTTATACATCGAGACAGGAGTATCATTTACATGTAGATATACTTTTGTATATACAAGCCATAAATATGTTTTAACATAAGAAGAAAATACTAGCATTTGGACGTGGATTGGACATCACAGGGTGGCAGTCTGGCCACAACCAAATAAATTGTCCATTCAATGTCATCATAATAAAACAAAGACACGTGCATATGCGTGGCCAGGGACGCGACGCCACCATCTCACCAATGTTTGCTGGCACTTAAATTGAGAGTTTCCCCCAACCTTTGACCCGCCAGTATCTTATCATGGCTATTTCATCAAATCAAAGCACAATGGCAAACTATACAGTAATGAATCACATGTATCAAAAGCTATGTCCTGTTTTCAACTTTACACAAAGTGTTGCTAAAGAGAAGTGCTGTTATACGTTGAAATGTGTCAGTCGCAGCCCTAGTTAATTAATGTCATCCTTGTTTTGTAATAGATGTCAGCAACTAGCCGCTAACTTGTGTTTGTTTTGGTGATGACTGGGTGTTTATGGTTAAATCTAATTGACCTAATTTCTTTTCACTGCAGCCAGCCAGGCAGATCTGCATGGATAAATCTATTTCCTACAACCACACAATTCCCAACAGGTAACGCAATGAGGTTGGGAGATGGTCCAGCACAAAGTTGGAGACACCTGTATTCACATGAATATGGACAACTTTAGTCACGCAAATCCATAACAGTGTCATTATTGTCCTTTCTTTGCTTTGTAATACTGCAATACAGTAATCAACTGACACAATTATAAACTGTCATGTATATAGATCATATTAAGATGTGTCTTTATTTCTGTGTATGTGTGTGTGTGTGTGTGTTTTAGTGGAGCTTACAGACCAGTAATGGCAGAGAGTGGAGAGTACTTGTACTGTCCTCCTCAACGGTGGCTCAATAACTTGCACGTAAGTCACAATGTCAAACATGCAGGCGCTGCTTCTGCCTCCGTCTGCACTTTCACAACAATTTGATCTCTTGTATCTGCTTAGTACAGTAAATTAATAGAGAGAGACAGTTTTTTTCTGTAACTCCAGTTAATGAGATACGGGCAGTGACCACAGCACCCGCTTATCTGTTTGCACATTCAGCCCTCAGTTATATGAGCATTTAGACATTTTGTTGCTGCAGAAACTAATGCTCTCTGTCAGGTGGAATAATGTGATGCACTGTGTGCAATTTAAATTCTGTTTTTCAACATGGTATTGTGGTGCATTTTTGGATGTTCACAGAATAAGTTAAGATGCCTTTATTTTCCCAAATGAGGTTGATAAAAGCACTGAGGAGTTCATTGGTTGTAGACAGTCGAATATGTAGACTGGTGACCAGTTCTTCTGAGTTACCTAATATCCCACAGTACCTTCTGTATTATTTCCCAATCCAATAATTAGTTTTAGCTCCAACTCTCTGGAGTTAAGACACAATCAGTGTATTGTGCCTTTGTGGCTTAAATTAAGAGTAATACAGGGAAGTCTGCCAACACTGACATTCTGCCTGTTTGGACCTTTGGTAGCAGGGCTGCCTCTGAAAGTTGATTTTCTTGAATATCAGGGATTTAACAAACAGCAGTGGCATGTCGGGGATTTCTAGTAATGGGCCATTGTAGACCATAGTGCCAGACTGCTTTGCACATCACAGCTGGTTAACACTTTAATTTGTGGTTGTCAGCTGTTTTTTCTCCACAGAGGTAACCAGACATTTTCCTCTTAGGAATTTTTGTCTGCTGAAAAGCATTATTAACGAACAAGGACAATATTATGTTATTATGAGCACTTAGCCCTAGTTATAGCTGTTGAGTGTCATAAATGAAATGTCAATGGAGACCCTGTGGCAGATCATGGGGACAATGATAGTCACATGTGCTTGCATGTTTTTCTGTAAATTCCAGCATGGAGCTTCTGTTTTGCTCTACCATCCCTGTGCTCCTCTCCACGAGCGTCTGCTTCTGTCTGTCCTGGCCCGCTCCTGTCTGCTTGACTACATCATCACCCCACATCCACCGCTCGATAAACACACGGTGAGACGAACCCTTTATCTCTGTTCTCTAACCCACCAAAGGCAGTAGAGGACTGTACATCCACAATATTCCTTCTTCCTTTTTAAGGTAGCATAACGTCCTGTTCTGGTGTTGAAATAGTTTGAACTTTGCATGATTTGATGACATGTCTTTGTTAGATTTAACTCCTGAGTACAACTGAAGGCGTAACTCAATACCACTCTTTCACAAATAGACCTATCCATTAATAAAGTAAAAACAGGCCTATCAGGTATCTTCAAAGCCACGTTTCAGGGTTGAACAACCTTTATGTAAGTGTGAAAGAAACACTGTTTGAGAAGCAGCAATAATATAGGAAGCCTTTTAGGATTATTAGGAAAAACTACACACATCTTAAACAAAGAGAAAAGATTATACGTATGTTGAGCCAGTCTATGTCAAGTGATGTAACAACTGTTTTAAAAGTTGGGCTTTAGGCATGTAACTTTAGGCTGTGGAAAGTTGGCATTCAAATTACCAAAGCGTACAGGAAAAACCTGTCACATTCTCTATGCATGACAGTGTATAGTTGATGTGATTATAATCAGCTGTTGTCTTGCCAAAAATGAAAGAACAGGATAATACTGAAAAGCTTTTATAAATATATGTTCCTTGTCTCTCCTTTGGTCTACTCTTTAGTGCATGTGTTTTTTTTCATTGTGCTCAGCTCATCTCCAGGCTTAATTTAGGTGAAGAACATGTAATTTGAGCTTTCTCACTACAGCTTTTAGCCTTGCAGTTCTTGTTACCAGTATTTCTGGTTCTCTGGTTCTGTCTTGTTCTTAAATGTCCGGTGTGTATAATTTAGGGGGATCTATTGACAGAAATGCTATATAATATGCAAAACTATGTTTGCAGTGGTGTATAAGACCTTACATAATGAGCCATTGTGTTTTTTTACCTTAAAATGAGCCATTTCTATCTACATATACCACTGGTCCTCTTACATGGAATTTGCCATGTTGTGCGTTTCCTCACTGTTTTGAATACGTACAAGAGTAACATAAGTAACATTGGTAGTAGTAGTAGTCAACTGGTTTATTAGAAGTAAGAAAAGAAGTGAAATTTGAACAAATAAAGGCCCAAACGTATTATTTAGCACAAGAGCACTACAGTCACTGTAGATTCTCCTGCACGCTTTGTTAGGGAGGGGTGAGCAGTGACTGATGGTGCATTCATGTGGTGTCGGAATAATCACAATCTTTTTTCCCCCTCAAATCTTAATTGCACAAACAGAAGTAAAGTGTACATGGGTCATAAAGAAGTATACAGAACTTCAATTTGTGCATATTGCATATTTTATATGACATATACACTATATTGCCAAATGTTTTAGGTAACCCCTCCAATCATTGAATTCAGATTATATTTCCATGGCCACAGGTCTATAAAATCAAACACCTAGGCAAGCAGACTGCTTCTACAAACATTTGGAAAAGAACGGGTCGCTCTCAGGAGCAGGGAATTCAAGCGTGGTACGTTGATAGGTTGTCATCTGTGCAATAGGTCCTTTTGTGAAATTTCCTTACTACTAAATATTCCACAGTCAACTGTTAGTGGTATTATAACAAAGTGGAAGCGACTGAGAACAACAGCAACAGCCATGAAGTGGTAGGCCATATAAATTCAGTGGGGTCAGCGCATGCTGAGGCGCACAGTGCGCAGACCTCCAAACATCGCGTGGCCTTCAGAATAGCTCAGGAACAGTGTGTAGAGAGCTTCATGGAATGGGTTTCCATGGCCAAGCAGCTGCATCCAAGCCTTACATCACCAAGTGCAATGCAAAGCGTCGGATGCAGTAGTCTAAAACACGCTGCCACTGGACTAAGAGCACTGCAGATTTGTTCTCTAGAGTTACAAATCACGCTTCTCTGTCTGGCAATCTGGGTCTGGGTTTGACAGTTGCCAGGAGAACTTGTCTCGGTGGAGGGTGGATTATGGTGTGGGGTTGTTTTTCAGGGGTTGGGCTTGGCCCTTTAGTTCCAGTGAATGGAACTGTTAATGCTTCAGCACACCAAGACATTTTGGACAATTTCATGCTCCCAACTTTGTGGAAACAGTTTTGTGTTCCAACATGATTGTGCACCAGTGCACAAAGCAAGGTCCATAAAGACATGGATGAATGAGATTGGTGTGCAGACTGGCCTGCACAGAGTCCAGATCCCATCCGATAGAACACGTTTGGGATGAATTAGAGCAGAGACTGCGAGGCAGGCCTTCTCGTCCAACATCTGTGCCTGACCTCACAAATGTGCTTCTAGAAGAATGGTCAAAAATTC